>SRPO01000237.1:0-38078 GCA_018360065.1 Claviceps pazoutovae
TTGGGTGGACCGGGCGATGTCGGTGACCACCGGAGCCCAGCCACATTTTTGGTGCCATTTACGCCAGAGCTGGTGCCCGATAAACGCACCCTTTAAAAAGGGCTCCCACTTCGATGTCGGCCCATGACTCCATGAGGTTCATTTCATATTTCCCATTCTCCGGCGGAGATCGGAAGAAGTCAGAGGTTGCTGTTGAAACCGTAAGAATAGCAGCAAACCCATCCGGTGTGGTCAACCAAACACCAATTCAACGATTTCGACTCTCGAGAGCACCTCGGCCAGCGGCCCAGCAAGATCACCACCAAGTTATTAGCATAATGGAGGGCGGACATGCAATGACGAAATTAGCGCACGGGTAGCCTTCCCAGCTGAGCTTTTTTTTACTGGTCTCAAAGTCGCTGTGCCCTTTGAGAATGAGGTTGCGCGGTTATCGATAATCTGCGCCACGTAAACCACATCCACCGGGATTTGTCTTCGTCATTCGAGTAGCCCCAGGCCGGCAGGCGCGGGAATTGGAATTGCGAATTGACTTGAGGTGGCGAGCGACGCGATGGGTTTGATTGCACCGCCTCCAATATAGTCGTCACCGTCCGATCTTTGAGGGACTGAGGAGACCGCGGCCAAGGCTGTGCTGAACCGATGAGATGATTGCATACGGAGTAAACGAATGAGCCTCACCAGCCAAATTGGTCGGCGATCGCCATAGGTGCTTCGAGAAGCAGCCAGCCACATGACCACTACCTGGCCAGAGACTCGGGTATCGAGAGCAGCGGCAAGGGCACGGTCAAGGGACTCAAAGGCACGGTCATGAAAGCGTCTAGGACGGTCTGCATCCCACTCCCGCTGGGAAAGCGAAGGCGACGTGGGCGTCAATCAATCGCAGGCAAGGTCAACCGCAAGCGAAAAGAATTGTCAGGGCTGTCAATGAAGCCATCAAGAGATGCGCCACGATATCAGCTCGCCGTCTACGCAGCGGCGCCATGGCGGTCACCTTTAGACAGAACGAGCGCCCCGACACTGGCGATAAGTCTTGGGTCGCCGTCGCCTTCGAAGCAGAGGCGGCTTTGTATAGACGCGTTTTTAGAGTGGTCATCAAGAGAATACCAGTCCGTTTCACGCAGAACCAGGAGATGGCCGAGATGTACGCGCCCTCACTGCATTGAACGGAAATGGCATCGTCCGATTTGCCACACGGAAACTGCGCGGCACCGCCACCGCTCGCCCTGATATATTCGTAGGGCTTGAACGCGTGAAAGCAGCCATCGACCTGCCGTTTCAAAATAGTTTAATCTGTACTGTCATGGATTCGAGCTTTGGCTCGTCTCCTTCTTAGTGCGAGAGAGTGGGGCGCGCACATCTTTGTACTTAGGTTAGCATCAGGGACGAGAGGACTTTTCTCCTCTCCTTCTCCTCAAGAGAAACAATCCTATTGTCAACGCTAGAGTGCAGCAACCACCCTAGGCCAGTTCATCACATGTACTCCGTTTAAGGCCGGGCTTTGGTTCAAGGATTCAAGGCCCGGTCCAGGCCGAGGCAGAGGTGGTTCAGGTTCAGTCTTGAAGGCACACTCACCCCACTGGACATAGCGGGAAAATTCGATGCTTACGCTACTTGGATCACACCTGTACCAAGAGATAGCCAAACTGGCGCCATCAAGCGGCTCCGAGCTGGACCCTAGAAGCAATCACGGTGGGAGAACAGGGCACAAAAGGCATCGCAGACGGCACGAAGCCCGGCGAGAGATGGGGCGCAAGGCGGATCGAAGAGAGCTGGAAGGCCGCCACCGAGTCGGAGGACGGAGTGGCCTCCCTCGGAGTCCCGACCTTCGTACGCGGAGAAGAAAACTCCAGAAGCGAGGCGTCGACTCGCGAAGAGGAGGTATATGTGCGCAGGCAGTGTGGGCTTCTCCATGCCCAACAGCTCGGAAGATGATATACGGTACCGGCAGACTTGAACCGCAGACTTGGTAACGCGACGTTATGTAAGACCATTTTACGCGAGACGGGATTCCAGGCTCTCGCATCCAACAGCGAATAGAAGCCAACGGCATGAAAGAAAGCGTGCACGTCGGTAGTGATCCATCGCTACCGTAGACTCCAACCTGGGTCTTTGCCATTACCAGCATTACATTTCCTTCGCAGCTCGAACGAATCCTCGCCCAAGGAGATTCTAACTACGGGCTGAATGTTGGGAGAGATGGATCAAAGAACGAGGTAAAGCCTCCAATGCGAACCTAGCTTCCACTCTACGAATGCAAGGAAAGCTGTCCAGCCCCACGAGCTCTAAGAAGTACGGACCAGCAGCTTTTACATAATTATAGATGCGATCGGAAAATATTGGACTAAGATCGTTCCTGCACCGACGAGGTGGTCCCCAAGATGGACGCGCGGATCTGTCCTCTGCAAAGGCGGCACAGGAGATGCCTCCCACGCTATCATGAATTGCCCTTAGCCACCCACGACCCAGTAAATGATCTGTACGGCGGTCTCTACACGCGCATGAGAGATAGAATAGGCTCTTTCCTATCTTCGAGGTTTCCTGTATGAATTGGAAAGCAGAGGTACTAGCAGATAGGTCAACTCGCGCAGCCTACCTAGTGCATCATTTCAGTTCAGAAAAAGGGAAGAGCGTCGGTGGACTGAGGGGGTGAAGAATTCCGACCTCTCTGCAGGTATTCACATTTTGCCTCAGCCTTGCGGACGAGCGTCACAATGAGACTGTCCCTCCACGATGAGAGGCGGGGTCGTGTCACACACGTATTCTGTACTCCGTACACAATATACGTAGTACTTGGCCCTCAAAGTATGCACATAGTAGGTTGCACACATTCTTTTGTGCAACAACAACATTGACATTCGTCCTGTCTCGCGGCTCACAAATTTTCAACCTCTGAATCATGCCGATAAAGTGAGATGGGACGTCATGAAGCCGAGAGACATACTGGATGCCTTCCAATGCAAAAAATAATCCTTCTTCCATCTTCTTGCTGCTTAGGTACTGACGCTGTCGGCAAGCATTGAAACAAGACAGCCACAGCCGAGGCATTGATTGCCAAGTCACGATGAGCAAGTATGTAGGCAGGACGACAATTCACAATTTTAAAGAGGAAGAAGACCCGTAAGATATTACATACACATTGCGACCATTGCGGGCACCTTTCTCAGCAAATTGCAATGTGAAGAAATTTTGCGGAGATCTCCGTCCGCGACTTGGCATGGAAATGGAGACGGGGCTTTTCCCCCTCATTCATCACAACCACAGCATGCCATAATCGGTCCATCTTGTACTCCGTACGGAGTATACTGTGCTTATAAATTGATGGCTGGCGAGTGGACGGGTTTCGTTTGCGTCGCAATCGGAGTTGGTGACAGTAGCCGCGGGCGGGTCGAAGGCGGCAGGAACGAACCGCAGGCAGCACCCGTAACCGCATGATCTTGCGCTGTGATGACGGACAAGTTTCAACGGGCGATTGTGGCAGGTGGGGCATGTCGTTGCGGGGTGTACAGAGTAAGGTACATATAAATGTACGTACTCTGTTTTGTACCTGTACATATGTGCCTATGTACGGAGTACATACGGAGTACTCCCTATTTATCTCGTACGAACAACTCACAAGGGCCGTTGGCTTGACGCCGGAAGAGAGACACCTGTGAGAGGCTGTGACCTTTCACCGTTCTCGCCGCTCGTCCCTTGGCCTGGCCCCTGTCCCTGCCCCTGACCCCCTGCACTTCCGCGCGTGCAGCATGCAGCAGACAGGACTCCAGGAGGGCCGAGGCAGGAGATGCATCAGGAGAGAACACGCTCTGTCCAATCACAATGCGAATTTTGCCTGGTCCTTCTCCGGATTATGTATCCGCCTTTCGTATGACATATACTCCGTACTCCGTACCTACTCCGTACTAGGTACCACATAGGTATGTATGTGAGACAGATACATCGTACTCCGTACCTACGGAGTATTTACATGTAGTTTCCCACCGTCAGTTGCCATCCAGATTACCCCAGCGTGGCCGCCTCGTGGCCGACTCATCGTCTCTCCTCCCTCCACACTTGCACGCCGCTTGTCTCTCCTTTTATTATCATTGTCGTTTTCCCCTTTGCGAGACCACTGAGACAAACTCACCATATAGCTCGGCCGCTTGTGGGATACTCCTGGTGATTCCCATTCTTTGCATTGCCGCATCACACTCGTTCACTAATAGTACAACGGCACACTACCTACCACTACCAACCCACCAACCCGTCTTCGTACTTGGAAACGCAGACGCTCGATTCAATCGCTGTTCCGTTTTTGGCATTTATGCAGGCCACTCAATCTCAAGCATACCAGTACTCCGTACACTATACTTCACCTTCGGCCCAGGCCACGCAACTTTGCAAACCTATTTAATTCTCCACCCGCATCTCAGGAGTTGCTTTCTTTTTTCTTTTTCGTCGGCATCGTGCGTGCCGTTGCTTGCTTCGTTACAGCTAGCCGGGCTATCAGTACATATTGTCGTTGTCGTCGTGCCTCGTCCCTAATTGTCCATATCCTCCGATCTCGCCTTCATATCACGACCCTCTTCGCCAGCTATGGGCCAAAGTATCTTGCACCGAATCCAGGCGAAGCTGGAGCTCTTCCGTCTGGAGCAGCGATACACCCGCCGCCGCAATCGCCGATCAACCTTTCAAACCAATGCCATCTATGTCGACGGCGAATACGTTTTCCAGACCCCGAACAGTACCGGTTCGTCAGCTACAGACTCGACTGGTCCACGCGTCGACGCTCTTCACGGCGAAATGATGGCAGCAAACAAGACCACACCTATAACCTCATTCTCGACCAGCGTTCCTCAAGAAGTTGCAACGCCTGAACGCAAACGACTACACCGCTTCAGCTCCATCCCCAGTTTTGGCGGCACATTTGGCTTCAAAGAAAGGCACCAAGTGATGGAGCGGCGCACCAGCATGATCAGATGATGAACCGGTCCATTCGAGAGTACAACATAATGGCATGAACAAAAGTAATTTTTTACGCCACGGCGTACGGCATTTTCGAGGCGCCCTCTCTATTGTTTGCATCATAATGGCCTACGACAACCTGCCATAGCCAGCATCTATTTCTTTCCGTGCCAGACACGGGCAAGCAGTGTTCAGTTCGTGACTCTGTGTAGCCGCCGATGGAAGACTGAATGCGTTTTTTTTTATCTTTCCACGACGAATCGTCAGGTCGCGCCGAGCATTATAACACGCTTTCACGAAATCGCATTATTGTATATGAGGCGGAGAGGAACTTTCTCCCTTTTCCGTCATCCTGGTCTATGTGCTACAGCCACCGGGACTTTGGATACGCTGTTCACGACGTGTCGAATACTGCGCGCCGCCAGGGGATTAGTGGAACGCATCGCGTCTTGGAACCTGCGCTCTGGGAGTTCACCTGGTTTTTTTTTTCGGTTCTCTTCTTTCCGTTCATAACGTTATCCTCTTTTCCTTTTGTCTTTTTTATTCTTAGAGCGCTCTCGCATGGTAGCGCTTTTACAAATGGCTTTGGAACCCTATGTGGGATCCCGCAATAAAAAGTTGTTTTCAAACCTTGATTGAAAGAATGCCGAGTGTGCATCGTTGATTTGGCGCTGCATGTGACGCGGACAAGCAGTGCATTGTCGGGCAGATCTTCAAGCATGGTCAAAATGGAAAAGCTAGTCTTTTATAATACAAGAATTAGTATAGCAGGCGCGAGAGAAACTACAACTGTTTCAACTACCTACCTCTGTAGCTTTAGATACCGCCGCCGTTGAACGGTAACCCTCACGCCCACTCTGACACAACCAGGCGACAACGTAGTGCAAATTTGTCTTTCTATTGTCAACACCTCACTCCTCTATCAGTCTTGAACAAATAGTAGACTGTATCCATTATACCCCAACACTGATGCTCCGTCCGACAATAACAACCATGTCTCGCGTAAACGCGTATGACGTACGTACATGCCATGTACACGCGTCAAAGAACTCAAGAGTACGCGCTATCTTCCCCACACCGTCTATCGAGCGGCAAGCCAATATCCCCGTTCTCGCGCCGTCGAGCGCCGAGTTCCGACCCATCCATCACTGGATTCGCTGAGGTACGTTGCCTCGCGGCAAGGGCCCCAAGTGGTGTTAAGTATCCATGAAATTTAGCCCGCGGTGCATAAGAAATCGCCCGTGAGAGGCACGGTTTGCTGAAGTAGACAAAATACCAGACGGATGATGCCCATTCGTGGACGTCTTGTGTGGGAACATATCAGATGAGGCCCGAGGGAGGAAAAGTAGCTTCCTGGAATAGGTACACACTGCAGATAGGTCTAAGGTAGCTAGGTACGTTAGGTATCTAGGGGTAGGATGCTGACGGGTTCTGTCTGGGATGTGGTTAGGCTGAAACCCCCAGCCTCCAAGTCTCATATGTATGTCATGCTTGTTTCTGGTGCGTCTTCCACGTGGGATGCAGTTCGAGATACATAGGTAGACATGAATGCATTGTGCGCGGAGGAAAGTGAAACAACATGAAACGGCAGTGCTATGGTCTCATGTATGTATGCTTGTATGTATGCACATACATATGTACCGGTATATCTTATAGGTACACCTGAGGCTATATCCGTAGATGATAGCCCATCTAGAGTAATAACAACAAATCATGTCTATGCTCACTACTCAGCAAGATATGTAGCCAAGATATGGTCTTCTATTATTCAACACATTTTAGATGCACACTGTTTCTCTATCTACACCACCACGACTTCGGACAAAAAAGACAAATGCTGGGATTGCCTCCAATGGCCAGAGGGAGGTATGCACGTGGTTGGTTCAGTACATTCTAGCTGCAATACGACAAACACGCCTGGAAGATGCGCCAGGCAGAATGGATGTTCCTGGTGAAGTGCAAAGGCTACATATAGCCAAAACGAGGGCGCTCGAGAACGTCAACGATACAGCGGCGCGCGCACGATTTGCATCTCATCAGTGGGGAGATATACGCACGACCGGGGCCAACTGAGTATCGGCATTTCCAAAGACAACTTCGTCCAGATCCCGTCGGCAGCCATGATCGTTCCGACTGTCGATACCGATACCGTGCCGACATGGTTCATGCCTTGGAGCCAATTTTTTCGCTTCCTATTTGGGACCCGAATGCTTTCGTGGCTGGACCAGATAGATTGTGGTTGAATCTGCTTTAGTAATCCGATTCCCTGATGCTGGGCTCGTATCTGTACGTATGTATCCCCACCGACACCCAAATCGTGATGGCACCTTGCCCAAGAAAGACAAAACAAGAAATCGAAATGCAAATTGCTTTACAAAGGAAATATATATATGTAGATAATGAGACAGGGGGCACACTGGACAGTGTCCCATCAACAGCCAATAAGAGTCCGTGGAGGACCAAAATCACGAGTTGTCTCATTGATATCGTCGTAAGCCTGCAGTCTAGCCATCGACTTGGACCGTGACTTGCGTGGCTGAATCCGTATAGTTTGGTCGTCAAGCAACTCTTCCTCCACATCGGCGTCGTCGTGTTCAGAACCAGTGCTGTCAAAGTGCGCGGTTGGGCGGCAACGGAGCCTCATCCCCCGGTCGTGTCGCAGAGGACTCCTACAAGGGCTCATTCGTATGGCCGAGGTGTGTTCATCCGAGAGGCCCAATCGGTTGCGCAGGCGTTGAATCTTGCCAATCAACTTGACTTGTCCCGGAAAGTATGGCAGCGCCAGTTCATACGCTCGGAGTGCCGAAGCCTCATCGCCCTTTTCTTTGTGTTGTCGGGCGGCCAAAAGATACCGGAGACCGTCTGACTTGGAGTCTTCGCGTCTCTCTTCGTTTTCGATGCGCCTTTCTAGCGCCTCGAGCCGCCGCTGCATCGACTCGCTAATCTCGGGCTGCGCAGGCGATTGCTTCAGCTGCTGCAACGAGTTCCTCTCGGCGGCCGACCGCAATGCCAGAATCTCGCCCACCTTCTTCTCCACCATGGCTTCGATTTCTGAGGCCGTCACCGTGATGGACGCTTCCCCTGCGGTGGGTCGCGCCAGTTTGTTTGGTCGCGTAATAGTAGTGGACTCGTGGTCTGAAGGCCGTTTGGGAGCCGCGACGCTCGGCCGTGGCACCAAGCTGATGCTGACTACAGGTCGGGGGAGGGCAGTTGGCAGGGACATGGTCCTAGCTGGGGATTGTTTCCGTTTATCTGTATAAACGTTGAAAGATTTGACCGGCCGCGTGGTCTCAGCAGTTGCAGCAGCAGCCTTGGCAGCTGCGTTGCCAGTTTGCACGTTGTGTGTGCTGAGAGCGTTAGCCAGCGGCCGTAATGGCTGGCGCGGAATGGAGCCCGAGCTGGCGCTGGAGACGGAGGATCTTGGGAATTGCTTGAAGACGACTTCATTCTCAATCTCGCGAACCTCTATCCGCTTGGCTCGAGAGCTGACATTGAGGCTGCTCAGGGTATCAAGGTGGTAACTTCGAAGGGGAGCCAAATTCAGAATCATGACAGTGATGCCATTATTCTGACCAAGAGACAGAATGCGCGTCATCTTGGACTCTCGGTATGGAATGCGTCTGTCACCTCTGGAAATGGCATCGATACATTGGCTCAAGACGAACAGACTCTTGTTAATGGCCGCCGATTCGACCAGCCGTTCTTTGCCATTGTCAGTGCGGCGATTGTCTTCCGAGCCTGCCAAGTCAATGGCAGACACAGTGCTCACCTTGATCATGTCCTCGAATGTTTGCGTGACCTTGACGCGTAGAATGGCATGACTTCTGCTGCTGTGGGCATTGAGTTTGGTAGACGCGGTCACACGGTTGGTGTTGGCCTCGATGTACAGCTTTTCAAAGTCGCGCAGATCTTCACATGCCCGTTCTGACAGTCCTGCAACAACGGTCCTGCCGTTGGCCTCTGCGCGAAGAGGAAGCCCCGAGGGAGTCCTCTTGTCAGGCGACTCAAGAAGATCGAACACTTTATCGTTGTAGATTTCGTAGTAAGACAGGCTGACTTTTACCGTCGTGCCGCCCTCGGTGTCCTTTGCAATCTTCTTTCCCCTTCGAAATACGCCAGAGAGCAGCCGAGGAATGACGCCCCTATCGGCAAGCTTAAGACCGCCACGCATCGTGTGCGTTTTGCCCGTGCCCGTCACGCCGTACGCGAAGATTGTGACATCGTGTCCTTGAAACAATGATTTAAGATGCGGTTGCACTGCACACACACAAGAGAGACACAAAAGGTTTTAGCCATGGCACTTTTCGGGAATAAAAAAGATTGCGCGTCAAGTCACGCGTCGAGAGATGCGTTGCCACGATGGGGGGCCGCGCGCGCGCGCCGCGTTGGGGGCTCACACGGTGTACCGTACCTTCGGAAGTAAATAGCGTCTCTTGCGATGTCGATTGATCGTATACGGCGTTGAACGCGAACGAGAACTCTTCGGCGCCATTCTTGGGACTCGGGATTTTGATAATGGTGTGTGGCTTGCCGGGCTCGACACTGTCAGGACGAACGATGATGTCCTTGTCCAGCTCCTTCTCCAGGAGCGGTCGGATTCTGGCAACAACGCGAACAGACATGGCGGGTCACGTGGAACAGATGCATGCGAGGCAATGCAAGCCACGGGAGTATTGGAAAGAGGAAGAGGATCGAGAACGGGACCGTGAATTGTAACACCAATAAAGGGAGCCACTGACAGCTGCTGGCCACTACTACAGCCGCGCCCGGGAACAGTATAGATTGACGGATGATCGAATGGATTAAAGTAATGAAATTAATCAGAGCTTCTCGGGTCGTTTCAGGGATATGGCGTTGGCGCAAACACCAAGCGAAATTGGCCTAGTTTCCTGGCCAACGTCTGGTCGGATGCATGGTCGAGAGAATGTGTGTGATTGGAGTGAATGAAGGTCTAGGCTAGGCCATTCCAGCGATAGCCAGAGATGATGGCCGTGGCTACTACATCACGTGACCCCAGCCAATCTAGATCCTGCCAGGCGCTGCGGGGCCCCACCTGAAGTCTTATGATTCTTTCCGGGACCGGAAAAAGCCCGTTCTGCGAGCCGAGCCGTGCTGAGCTTCGAGCGCGAGCTTCGTTGTCGCCTCCACGACAAAAGTCACGATACGGGATCAGCTCAGTCTCCACGAGTTACCGAGATGATGCGAGGCTCCTCGTCCTTAGTGAGATCCTCCACCCACGGCTTCCGGTCCCAGAGGACGACGGCGGCATTTGTGTGCTTTCAATGCCGGAGAATTCAGATCAGCGCCGCACCAAGCACCGAGTCGCCGAATGTGACGAGTGATGTTTTCGGAGCTTCCATTCACAGCTCGCGAGATGCGGCAGGTGAGCTTGATCCATAAAAGATCACGCCAAGTTCAAATCATCTGCTGACTTATTTCTCGCCGCATTCAAGATGCTCGGTTCGAAGTCCTCGGGTCGCAATACTCGATGCTCTCTGTATCTCTTTCAGCATCGCAGAGGCTCTACACCAGGCGCGGGACCCTCGTTGCCGTGGCCGGGAAAGCAGACAATGTACGTTTGGCTGCACTCCGATAAGTGTACCGAGATGAACAATCGGTTGACGAGCCACGGCGTCGTATGCACTGACACTTCCTTGTGGCAAAATAGGCTCAATCAACATTGTCGCTGTTGAATCCTCTCCCCCGAGCGGCCCTTGGAGTCCCCTTCCTCTACCAACGCATATCGTCGACCACCCCTGTCACAGCATTGATCGCGTCAAAATCACCGACGACGACAATGTCGGTCCTGCATCTGGACGGCACCACCGACTGGATAGTATCGCAGCGCAATGCTTTGCTCGCCTGGACCGGACACACTCTGACGTTGACGTCGAATATCCAGCGCAAGCTCGCGCTGGCGCATTGGGGCAGCACACATCTGACGGGCAGGGGATTGGTCGCTTTGTCTGCGCCAGGACAGATCTATCAACTGACACTGGGCGAGGGAGAGGAGTTTTTGGCCCATCCGGGGAGCGTCGTTGCCTACGCCGTATCGAGGAATGCGCCGCAGCCGTTCCGGATGAAAAGCACGAGCTTCCGTCTCCAGGTTCCTTCCTTGACTGGGTGGCTACCGGAAACCGAGCTCGGCAAGAAGGTGCGGAGCTCGGCAGCCTACAAGTTCCTCGCCGCAGCTTTGTACAACATGCGAACCATGACACGGCGCACAATCTGGGGAGATCGTCTATTCCTGCAATTCAAGGGGCCTGCCACGCTTCTCCTGTCGAGCCGAGGTGTGCGCGTTGCCGATGTATTGTCTGGGGAGCAAGTCAACGAGATTGCCGGAGCTCCTGCGGGTGCTGTGCCTGCCGCCATCGAGCAGGCACACAAGTCGACTGGATTGCTGGAGACGACGGATGAGGGCAATGAGAAGAAGGATGTTGTTTCGAGCGAGTTTATTGTTTCGCCGACAGGGAAGGACGGCAAGACGGCGTTTGAAGAAGGCAAGCAGCTGAAGGATTCTCTACGGTGAAAATATTCCAGCTGGCAGCCGGAGACAGACCTTGTTCATCTGTACTTTTCTTCTTTCAGACAGGGAGGAGGAGGAAAGAGAAGCGAACGTGTATCCATAGGAGCACCATGCGAAACGGGGCTAAAGGGAGCCATTCTGGGCTCGCCCGAAATACAAGTTCTTGTACGTGATCCAGTCACTAAGATTCTTGGCCCAAGTCCAGGCCTTGTATTCTACGCGTTTCCAAACCTATGCTTGACACAGATAGCCAGAAGCTCCTTGTCCATCGTCCAACTGGCCTGTGATAACAACTCCAGAGCAAGTTCTTCCCCAAGCAAGCACGTTCCAACCATCCCTGGCTAATTAAACCCCTACCCAATCATCGCGTTCTTTGTCTGGCAGCACGGGGTATGTCATATCTTGACTAGGCCTCTCCTCTCCAATGTGCGTCCGACGGTTAAGCTCCACCTTTCTTGGACGACATATTTTGAGGCAAACTCGATAAGCCGGCCATCTCACAAAGGGAAAGAAGAAAAGCTAGCACCATGAGCATTTTCATTAAACTCAAAACTCAAAATTGTTACATACTCATACGTGACCGTGCTTTATCACGCACTAGTAACTACTCACCACCATGAGTTGGAGTAGTTGGAGTGCCAATAGAAAATTTGTCCCAAACTCGCACTGACAGTCCTCTAAAATGCAACTTTCCCTACGTTTGATAGACTTATACATCTCTTCTCTGCATGCCCTAATGACAGATGGTCATTCTGCCTGACGCCTGCGACGTTGCAGTGCAAGTCAAATCATCTCAACCGCTCTCTTCCCCCCCAATACGCCGCTGCCACGTCCAATTATTCAATTCCGGAGGATCGATCCCATTCTCAAACGCGACATGCTCCGCCGCAATCTGCTCATTCTGCAGCGCCTGCCTAGCCGAGGCGCCCCGTATTCGCAACGCAGGCATACGATCAATAGCATCCATGGCAAGACTAAAGCGATCCGTCTTGTTACGAATAGCCAGCTCCAACGGTGTATCGATGTTGCCTTTCTCGCGGTACCCGTGAACGTGCAAGTTCTGGTTCCCCGGTCTCTTATAGGTGAGTCTATGCACCAGCCAGGGATAGCTATGGAAGTTGAAGACGACAGGTTTGGTGTCCGTGAAGAGGCTCACCCACTCTTTGTCGGTCAGGCCGTGAAGATGATCGGATGGATGGATCAGCTTGAAGAGATCGACGCAGTTGATGAAGCGGATTTTGAGATTGGGGAAGTGCTGAAGTAGCAGGTCCGTGGCGGCGAGACACTCCTGCGTGCTAATGTCGCCGCATGAGGCCATGATGAGATCAGGTTCACAGCCCTTGTCGGTGCTGAATTGTGGCCAGATTCCGATGCCTTTGGTGCAGTGCTGGATGGCGCTTTCCATGTCCAGGTACTGGAGGTGGTCTTGTTTGTCTGCCACGATGACGTTGACATAGTTGCTGGACTGGAGACAATGGTCCATGACTGTATTATATTTTGTTAGTCTTTGCTAGTCAGGGATTTTCCCATGCGATGAGCGGTCATGCTGTGTTTGGTGACTCACCAGACAATAGGCAGTTGCCGTCCGGTGGCAAGTAAATTCGAACAACCTCGGGACTTTTGTTGGCCACCACATCGAGGAAGCCGGGATCCTGATGCGTGAAGCCATTGTGGTCTTGTCTCCAAACAAGGGCAGTAAGAAGAATGTTCAGAGAAGCCACCTGGGCGCGCCATTCTACTTCGAGACATTTTTCGATCCATTTACAATGCTGCACAAAAAGTGCGTGTTAGCGGAATCTATATTCCATCCCACGCGTGCTCGAATCCAGTCTTTTCATCTTTCAAACTCACCTGGTTTACCATGGAGTCAATTATATGAATGAACGGCTCATAGCTATTGAGCAGGCCATGTCGACCGCTCAGAATGTACCCCTCTAGCCAACCTTCACACGTATGTTCAGAGAGCATTTCCATGACTCGGCCGGCCATGGCGAGATTGCCGCCATTTTGGTCTTCCTCAAAAAATTCACCCATCCAGACCTTTTTGCCGGCTTCGTAAACGCGGGCCAGCTTGTTCGACTCCGTCTCATCGGGCCCAAAGAGTCGAAAGTTGTGCATATTGAGCGCTATGATGTCTCTCAAATACACCGACATGTTGCTCATGCTACCGGCTAATTCGGCGCCTGGCTTTTCGACCTTGATCGCATAGTCCTGAAATTTGGGCATTTTGAGTGGCTTCTTGATCAAGCCCCCGTTCGCTACGAGATTGGCACTCATGCGGCGGCGTCCTTCGGGACAAAGAGATCGCACGGCGGCAATGGGAGCGCCATTTTCGTCAAACAGCCTGTCAGGCTCGTATCCTCGCATCCAGTTCTCGAGAATCTTGAGGTGGTCGGGATTGGTATTTACATCGGTGATGGGCACCTGATGAGCCCGCCAGAACCCTCCGAGGTACTTGTCGTCGAGTTTGCGGGGTGCCGTCCATCCTTTGGGGGTTCTCAGTACAATCATGGGCCATCGAGGGCGGAAGGCTTTGTTGCTATCGCGGGCTTCCTTCTGGTATTGTTTGATCAGATCGACACAGTGCTCCATGGTGGCGGCCATGGCCTGGTGCATGGTTTCCATCTCGTCCCCCTCCACAAAGAAGGGCTCCCAGCCATACCCAATGAAGAGGTTTTTCAGCTCGTCGTGGGAGATTCGAGCCAGAACCGTCGGGTTGTTAATCTTGTATCCATTGAGATGGAGTACGGGTAAGACAGCACCGTCCGTAATTGGGTTCAGGAATTTGTTTGAATGCCAGGACGTAGCAAGAGGACCGGTCTCGGCTTCACCATCGCCCACCATGGTGAGGGCAATCAAGTCAGGATGATCGAAGACTGAGCCAAATGCGTGGGAGATTGAGTAGCCCAATTCACCTCCTTCGTGGATGGATCCCGGGGTTTCGGGAGTGGCATGAGATCCGATACCTCCAGGGAATGAGAAATGCTTGAGGAAGTTCTGAAGTCCTTCAACATCGAGCGACTTGTCGGGATATACTTCAGAGTATACACCTTCCAGGTATGACTGCGACAGAACAGCCGGCGCTCCATGGCCAGGGCCGGAAACGAAGAAAGCATCCAAGTCGTATTTCTTGATCAGACGATTGAAATGCATATAAGTGAAGATCTGACCGGGAGCGGAGCCGAAATGGCCGAGAAGACGAGCCTTCAAATGCTCTTTCTTGAGTGGCTCGCGAAGAAGAGGATTCTCTCGCAAGTAGATCATGCCCAGTGCTAAGTAGCAACTGGCTTTGAAGTAATCGTTGTACAGTGCAATATCCGAGGCACTCAATGGGCTGCCCTTGACGGTAGAACGAGCAGGCCCGAAGGCCCGGATGGACGATGTATCGTCGCTCATTGTGGACAGGCAAGGCGCGTAGGAGGCCAAAGGGCTGAGCGGCAGAGTAGAGTGAACGAGACTTTTCGATGGTTCGAGTGGTGTAATGGGGCAAGTAAGAAAGGTTCACTTGTACGTGGAACGGGCATTGATGGTGATATGCCACAGTTGCGGGAGCTTATGACGAGCAGACTGGGTCGCGGGTGGTTTTGCCTGTTGGATGCATGGTGTCTGAGCTTCCGCCTGGCCCGGGCGACCTGCCAAAGTGTTTGGCCTTGTCATATTTTTGGGGATTCTGTGTATTTCTGGGTACAAGCTCGAAGCAAGCTGCGAAGTTGCGAACTAGCAAAATGTGGCTGTCGATGAACGAATGACGGATTGTTGGTGGAGAATTCGCACGTCGGCCGAGTTTGGAGGAGGGTCTTTGGAAATGCGATGCTCCGTGGTAACATGCTATGTATGTGTGAGTCGTGGACCTTGATATTGCTGTGTACACGGTTCGAGCCTTAACAGCGGCATCAAATTGTAGTCTGTGAGATATCTTGAGTCTCTGGCTCTCTGGTGATACAGGCTGCGTCTTGTTGCAAGTTGCAACATCTGGCAGGTTGTTGGACGAATCACGATCAAATGCCCGGGCCGGAGGGTGGTACGGGATCCCACCCCGGGGTGCATCTAACGCTCCACCTCGGGAGAACCCAACCCCAAAGTCGTCGAACAGTGAACACCACCAAATGTTCAAGCATTTGCCGAATGCATAGGTAGGTAGGTACTCCGTTGGCAAGACTGTAGTACTCCGTACATACACAATTAACGGTTAGTAGCTGGCGTGGCGTCGGCCTGCTCGGCCTTTTTCCAACGCCGCCCCGAAACCGGTGAGCAGAAGTTCAAAACCGGCACGTTAGCTCTTGGAAGCAACGGAGGCTATTGAATGAAGTCGATCGTGAACTTTGAAATACCTAGTGACTAGAAGGCATTGCTTCAGCCTTTACGCAAACATTGAAGGTCTCTTTTTTATTGTTCATATTGCTGCAATGTCAACATGCACGACAGGCGAAATCAGCAACAAAAAATTCCCCAGAAGGGCTATAATTCAATTTACGAACAACTGTACTCCGTAACACAAGATCACCTGGACTCTTCGGCCGAGGAAGTACATACTCGCTGAATCCGTCGGTGTGGTCCAAACTCGGACAAAACAACAGCCGAGCTAATCGCACGTGGCGGAAGTATCTTGAACCCAAAATGTCTGTGAAGTGTCTACAGAATCGTCCTTGTTGTATCGGTAAAACCCATCCACGGTTCCCATCTGGTGGCAATCTTCTCGAAATCGATCGGGCGCCACGACTACGCGCGGTCTATTTACACTAAATTTGCCGTTGTGTCAGCAGACGACCTGAAAAAAAATCCTCTTCTTCCTACGACAGGAGAGTTTGTGTGCAGTAAAGAAGGAAGAGAATTAAGCGGAATTCCACACTTTTGGCTGGTTCTACTCCGTTCTCCGTACATACATACCTCATACCCAAAGAACCACCATTGGCATGAATGTAAAAATGCCGTGACGCGAAGCTGTGACAGGACGCGCCAAAACGGCCCAAAAGGTAGGTACAAAACTGTGACCCCTACGCCCCCTTGTTTCAGAGTACCAGAGAATGTTGACCAATGAGAGTAGAGCCGCCGAAAAGCCCCACACCGAGCATAATAAAGAGGCAAACACGAAATGCCTTCGCTGCGTCCGCTGCACATCGGCACAACGATTCCTTCAGTTTTGCCTAATAAGTTATAACGCCTTCGCGCGGCCGTTCGAAGCTCGTAGCCTGTAGGTCCTCTCCTCCTTCTGTTTCGTATATACATATCGCGATTCGACAGGCCTGGCACTCGGACGGAGGGACCCGGCCGCGGCTGACTCTGCATTCGACAGGTATTCCGTCCTTGAAAATTCGCTCGCACTACCTACGTGAACTGCGATCGTCCTCAAAATTGACTTCGATCTTAGATAGAGTCGACACATACAAATTACAAATTGTACCCCTCTTCGACGCCGAACCAACCTCTCCAGCAATCGGCGCTGGAGGATTTTTGCTTTCGAAAATCGTCCTATCTCTCCTCATGCTTTCTATGATCGCCATGAACGCGGGACAGCACAGCCAGGAGTGACACGCGGGCGGCCGAACCCTGATCCCTGACGACGTTCCTCCGACGGGAAGTACATCTATCGCTTCGGTCAAGACCTTTTTTTGAACATGGTCCATGAATGTCGTCTCCGCCGCCGTTGTGGGCACCACAGACGCGGGACCTCCTCCCTTCATCAGGGCATCGATAAAACGTTTCTGAACAATATCCAGCGCCGACGGTAGGTTTCTCCTCGCGCGATCAGATAAGTGCGCAAATCGCGGAAAAGAGAAAAAGTTGTTTATATGTGACATGGGCCAGACAACGGGGGCTTGGAACTGCTGAAACTACACATGTAACCGGATGAACGGCTTTGGCTCTAGAAGGATCTCTAGAGGCTGCGTTGTTCCTCCGACCCTTATAAGCACTCTCTCTCATCATATACAGGCACCTCAGCTTAACATGTTCAAGGCTCAGAAAGAGTTGCCACCCTGCTTCCAGCTGAATGCTCCGGGTGAGCTAATGCATTCATACGCGGTCACTTGAGGTCTGGGATGTTCTTTGTGCCGCTTCTGCGGCAATGCAAAATGGGCCGAGTGTGTGCGACAGACCACGGAGGAAATGTCTACAATGGGTGTGTCCAACACTTGTGACAATATCGCACAGCCATTAGGGCGGCAAGAGTGCAAAATTATGGACTTCACCGTTCAAGGTGGCTGTGACTGCAAGACGCTGCAGCACAACTTCAAACAAGTGACAGCAGGGCTCATGGCAGTTATCAGATGTGGTATCGGAAGAAATTGCCAACGGCCCAAGGTTGTGAAGTGCGGACGTGAAAGAATTTGATACCCCTTTAATGCAATGCCATACAAGCGCAATGATCTCTACGTATCGTATCGTCGGCAAGCCATTACACTTCCTGCGGCCTAGGTACAGTCTGTCCGATTGAGGAGCAGCGGCACGGGATCTAGGCTGCCACTACCATACAAGAAATCGCTTCGTGCATGTACAGGACAACACTTGCAGTGGAAAAAAGATTCATGACTCTTTTGGGACGACCTATTTCTAGAATTTCTCATTGTTGCTGGGAAATCGCAGACTGGAGTGGCAAGGGCCTGATAAGGGACTTGTCACTGGACTTCCATTCAAAACGCAATAACAGAATCTGGCTTTCTAAAGATCTCTAGGGATTTCTCGCCCTTCCTCTGAGTCCTTGGGGGACCTGCGCTCTTTTACACACAAGTACCTCAAGGCTCAGACGGGGGTGACCTCATGTCCGAGTTTCCGAAAGGTCCTCATAGCTCTTCATCTGAAGTGCGCTCAAGGTTCGCGGGCCAAGTCTGCCTACAGAAAAAGCTCGCACCGAGCGATCATGATGGTGTTCCCTGCAATCTCTTCATGAGCATGGGTACCGTAAGGCTTGTTCCAGTGGTTGACTATGAATTGATTCAAGAGTGTCTTGAATCATTTTTGACGAGATGCTCGGGGAATTCCCATGTGCAATTATTTCGAGGCGAGTATCAGACAGACGTCCGTTCAAGTTGTGCGGCTACTTGAGGTAATTTCCAAGAGTTTGCGGCGAACTCTTTCCCCTGACAGTTTTCTGCACGTTGAATGAGCCTTCCTGACCGGTTTTTAAGATCAGAATTTTGTCCATCACCAGCGCGGAAGGGCTCAATGAGGAGATTGGGCCAGCCTTTCTAGCACTGGTCACGATCACCAATCTGGTGATCACCACGCTGAACAGTGAAAGGCTCAATGGGGGCGGCATAGAACCGGTTCAAAGAAGGTGCATCATGGCCGAAGCGTTATTCCACGATCTACCCTCTGTCAATGTCATTGCCAAGATGCTGGGCTTCTTCCAAATCATCATCAAGAGCCCAAGCACCGGCATCGACATCAAGCTCGATCTTCTGATTACCGAAAACCTATTCTACGACCGCTCCCCGACCTGCATTTTCGACCTCAAGGGCTCCATGCGCAACCGCAAGATCCAGTCCACAGGGGAGCAGAATGAAGTCTTGCTGGACGAAAACATGGTGGATACATTTACGAATCGCCGCTCTTCGCGAGGGAGCATTCCAAGAAACTACTTAGAGCGTCGGTCTGAAATGATCCCCTTTTCTTGGCCCGGCAAAACCTCATGGATTATTCCTTGATGATTGCCGTGGATGAGGAGATGAGGAGCTCGTGGTGGGTATCATTGACTGCATCAGAACGTATACGTGGGATAAGAAGCTGGATAGCTGGATCGTGGATCGTGGATTTGCGGGTGGGGGTCGGAATCGGCCGACTGTGACGAGTCCGAAAGAGTACAAGTCTCGTTTCAGAGTGGCCATGGCTAAGTGAGTTTTCCCTTCCCCTCTTTCTTCTCCATGAAAGAATGTCATGAATATTGGGTTTGCTCACATTTGGAACAAAGGTACATTTTGCAAGCACAGAATTGCTGGCACTTTGCCACTGGTTCAATAATCCCCAGCTTTCGACGAGCTATGGGCGCGCTCGATTCGAGGAGCCCGAGACTCCGCTAGAGTGAGCTGTATGCGGCACGTCTACGACCGGCGGGCAGTTCTGGTCACGATACCTCAGAGAACTCTGAGGGGACGGCAGAAGGGAGGTACTCCATGTTCGCGGAAATTGTAGCATCAACATAAGCATATGCATTTCTAATTTGGTCTTTTGATCCGGAGGGTTCAGTCGAGGAAGGGCTGCTCATGGATGGGACGATCACGGATGACGACACTGATACGACGCGGAGGGTATGAGATTTTGTGGCGTTGGCATTTGACGAGAAAATATACCCTGCTCCCGTTTGCAGGTGTACTCAAAGGAGTTTCCAAAGTGCTCCATATGGTTTGTCGTACTGGATGCCAGATTGTCTGGTCTTGCTGCGTGTTGAACACGAGGGGAAGGCCGAGTGTACCCTCCTGTGTCGAGTTGTTGGGCCTACATAGGATAGTAAAGCTGAAGGATTAGCCGTTCATGCATCACCTGCCCACATTGACTATATCCGTGAATCTGATCTATTGTGTGCTGTTTTGTGGCCTCGTGTGTTGTCGATTCTACCCATCACGAGGTTCTGCCCAATGTTTTAATTGTGTTGTATGCATAACTATTCAGGCGCCAGATGAGCGCAGTTCCGGCAACTGTTCTGAGCCACTAGACCATGTCACCATGATATCCATTCGAACCCGATTGTTATTTACTTAGTTTCCTATCGGTATTGAGGTTATGCATCGGGCACTGCGATTATCGATGATGAGATGCAACGGCGACGATGCTTTGCGCCACGAGAATTGCCACCCTAACCCATCTCTGTCCATCCATTGACCAATCCAAACCACTCGTGTAGTTCACCGCATGGCACCGCATAGCAAACGAGATGGCCAACGGTCCAACACATTACTCGCCATCTTTCCCCCGCTAGCAAACATAGACCGAGTAAACACTTTTGGTACCTTTGAGGCCGCTGGGACACTTGATTGTCAAGGGCCATGATTTACAGCCGCCTTGACTCGGTGCTGTCGCGCCTCGCGTGATCGTGACCAAACATTTGTCATTTGTGGAGATGCCTATGCTGTCGACCCCATCCGTTCTCGATGTATAGGATAGGGAAGTAATTTGGCTATCGCTACCTTGGCGTTAGCGGGAAAAAACGGAACGGCAAGAGAGACAGGGGATGCTTCAGGCAACAACTATGTTGGCAACATGAGCAAATCAACTTACACCTTCAGACAGCAGCTCTCATTCGCCCTGCCTTCCAACGACCGAGCTCCCGGAGACATGGCTTCGAGCGGGCTGGCATACGCACGGTATGCCTCGAGGGTAGCGAGGGCAAAGGTGCCGAGGACACTGCTGAACTTCATGTTGTTCGTATCAAGAACCTTGACGGCTTTTCTTTCTAAAAGGGCTTGGGGTGAAATGGAAGTAGAGATGGGACGAGGAAGTATGATGCTTAATGATGGTGTGTTGTAATATGAGCAGCGTGAGGGAGAGGCCCGTTTAATACTTCGCGAAGTGAGCTAACCTTAGGTAGTCCGCTCGGAGTCCGCGGACTTTGGCAGCTTTCACTCTATCATCGCCGCGTTGCCGTTCCTTCCGCAGTTAGGGCAGGAGCATTCGTATTTAGAAAGACTTCAGGGACTAAAGCTTGATCAAGAAAATCTCACTGGTCTTGTGTGGGATATGTACTCCATACTACGGACTCCGGAGTATACGCATCAGTAGATATTCTTCCGTGATGGAGGACTTGATCTTTCTCTTTAGGCAGATTCAACTTAACAGGTAGTGTAGGTACATACGTAAGTACAACTTGACGCTGTGTACATACGAAGTTGGAAGATATGTACATACCTATTGTAACGGCCAGTCAATGTGCTATCCAACTGAGCTACACACCCCACAAAAGGGTACGATTCCAAGACAACTGCTGTCTTGGAATTAGCACATATAGACGACTGACTGACTTTGTGACACTTACTATTGCTTCGTAATTCTTTAGAGACAAGTCACAGAAGGTGTTGGAGGTAGCAGCCTCACATCTGAGACATCACCCGTTTGTTGTAGGTAGCACAGAGCGCCTATATGATGGCTGTTCAGTTTGGTAGCACAGAGCGCCTATGTATGGGTATATATAGTCGGCCCATTCTCCCATTCCTAGAGATAGTCTTTCTAGATAGATATCATAGACATACATCATTCAGACATATCTCACAGAAGGCATGAAAAAGGATCAACTTGCTGGGGTGTTATCATACGGAGTACGGGGTACTAGGGGTGCATTTAGCTACATACCCGATCCCATCAGTTGGTCAGAGGCTCGCTTGATGTCACGTGCCCCACACCTCCGGCCATTGGGTAGGTATGTACCTATGTACATACAGCAGCCATCGAGTCAAAGCTCTTCTGATTACCAACAATAGTGCTGCAACGTACGGAGTACTGTGACACGAGTTCAAGGTGCCGTTCCAGATAGGGTTTGAAGTCGACCGTGCGCTGCCGAGACGTTGCGAAATCACCATTCCCCCAGGGATATACCGACGGATACGCCAGTGATAAGATCCGCAACTTCACACCAATATCCGGGATGGGTGTGCTCCGAATGGCTGACATTTGAAGGCCTTGAGGCCCGGTGGCGTCGGCAATATCGGAAGACGGGTTCAGCTCACTTTGGCCACGGCGCAGGATGCCACGAAGCCTGTCGAGTTCCGTCTCATCAGCGCCGAGATTCGGGATAACTGACACATCGTGCCCAAGATCATCATTCTCAATCTCAGTGATCAGATCCTCGAGATCCGTCGGATCGACGTCTTCCGTCTGAAGGTCGGCGTGCACATCACCGTCGTCGGGCAATTGGCTGAGGAAATCCTCATCGATCGTGACATCGCTATAGCCATCATGGTTTGCTTACAGATGACGGGGCCATGCGGCAACAACCGAATGTCGCACGCGGAGCTGGGTACGGAATTGAAAGATCGTGTTCGACTGATCAGTCTGCTTGCGAGGCCTCAAGATGAGAATATCGAGCTGTCCTGGCGGCACGGACAGGCGGTAGTGTATCGTCGGCACGTTCTTAGGGAAGCTGATGAGCTGATGATATGACCGCAGTACTTATACTGCGCGCCACGATAGGTCATCACCTACATGCGAGTGTGCACAGGCGCAATGAGCTACTCCTCGAGAGGGGTGAGGGGTCCGAGGTCTTCGAGATGCTCAGGAGGCTCGCCGGGATCAAGCTCATTCGCCTCGAACCAAAGCGCAGGCAACTGGGGAATCTTTACTCCGTACTCAGACTGCATTATCCTTCGTACAACCCTGACAGATGCCGGTCTGCCGGTTGAGTTTAACTGTGAATAATTGTGAACCAGCTTGTGAGGCATCGTGGGCACTCCGTTCACTTTTTCTTTGCGAGGGACCGCTCGAAATTCCGCAGTAGCATCCGGTCGGCATCCGGTCGGCATCCGGTCGGCAAGGCACATCTAGCTCACCAACGACTTGAACGGGATCAAGTGGCAACACGGGGTGGTTCGGATGTCTTTGTAGCGTGGCACGTGTTGCATGTCTTCGTTCCGTGTGGTGTGGTAAGAGGCATATTGGGGCCACACTCAGTTATGGAGCTAGGGAGAAAGAGACGGCTGGAATAATGCAGAGCATTCGACGACGCAAATTCTTCAATTGTGATGGATTTGGATATTGGGCTGAGATTGTGGACGGTGGAAGAGAGTTGGGAGTCGGGACTTTGTTGATGCAAGTTGTTGTTTTTGTGAGTGTGACGCGCGCTGCGCAAGCGCAACACCGCTCTTACGCAACCAACCAATCACGCTTCAGCTGTAGAATCTGTTGGCGTGCACAACTTCCCTCCGGGGGCCGCCTGCGGCAGTGCGGCAGTGCGGCAGTGCGGCGGGCTGCTCGCTATGCTCGTCGTATGTAGCTGTATGTACGGAGTATGGCAGCCATTTTCCCCGCCAGTACACTTCTTGAGCCTCGGCTTAGTCGTCACAGTTTGTGCGATTTTCTGGCCGCCACATCCCTCAGTTTGCGACATCGGACCTCAATATCCGCCGCCGCCGCAAAGATAGCACACGATTCCTCACAGTCGGCCTCTTGACGCAAAATCAGCGATGGCTAGCTGAGCAAGCGCCCATTTCAACAATTGACCGAGCCTTGTCTTTGCTTCTCCCCATCACTGCTCACAATGCCGTCAGCCATCGCCCCCTCGGCCACAACGGCAACCATCGTACCCATCCGGGCTTTCCAACCAGACTTGCACGAACGAGCCTGGGCCTCAACACCGCATCCTACCCTCCCTCTTCTCGCAACAGCCCACGCCAAGTCCGTCACCGTCTTCTCCCTCTCGAGCCTCTCCTCCCACAGCAGCCTCACAGGCGGTCACACGCGCTCCGTCCGCACCGCAGCCTGGAAGCCTGGCCTGCCGCCTCACAAACTCTGTCTCGTCTCCGGAAGCTTCGATGCCACGGCCGGACTATGGCGCTGGGACGGCGACTCAGCAGCAGCCGCCGCCGATCCCGACGCCGCCAATCACGAAAACACATACTCGCCCCTCGAGATCGAAATCACAGCCAGCACTCGCGCCAAGAGCAGACGCATCAACGACGACGATGACGACAGCGACGCCAGCCAAACTGGCGGTGACCAGGACTGGGAATTCACACTAGTGCTAGAAGGCCACGACTCAGAAGTAAAGTGCTGCGCGTTCGCTCCCTCGGGCGCCTACCTCGCCACCTGCTCGCGCGACAAGTCTGTCTGGATCTGGGAAGACATTGGCGCCTCCGAGGCGGACGACGAATGGGAGACCGTCGCGGTTCTCAACGAGCATGAGGGGGATGTCAAGGCCGTGGCGTGGTGTCCTGATGTTCCCGCCCGGAATGCCCGACGGCAGTACAGCGCTGATGTACTCGCCAGTGCGAGCTATGACAACACGGTTCGTATCTGGCGAGAGGACAGTGACGGTGAATGGGTCTGCGTGGCTGTGCTGGAGGGCCATGGGGGTACTGTATGGTCTGTGGAGTGGGAGCAGAGACCGGCTCCTGATGGCCGGTTTCCTAGGCTGCTGAGCTGTTCTGCTGATGGGACTGTACGGGTATGGGCATTGCAGCAGGATGAAGGAGAAGGAGAAGAAGAAGAAGAAGGACAAGGCGAGAATGGTGCAGAGGGTGCAGCTAGTCGTCTTGCATTGGGCGGTATTCCCAACACGATGAGGACATCTCTGCGGGAGGAGTGGAGATGCACGGCGGTCTTGCCGGCAGTACATGATCGGGATGTGTATTCTATGTCGTGGAGTCAGAAGACGGGATTGGTCTCTAGTACCGGCCGCGATGGAAAAATCGTGCTCTATCAAGAATGCCGGGACCGGTCTTCAGCAGCAAGAGCAGCAAGTACTGAGGCCGGATCGCAAAACCAAACCGAATCAAATATTTCCGACGCTAGCCAGACTGCTACGTCCATCACCTCAGCATCGTCATCACAAGGGACGTGGGAAGTGTTGACCACCCTAGCCAACGCCCACGGCCCATTCGAAGTAAACCACATAACCTGGTGTCGACGCTACGATGTCGCTACCGAGAAGCGCGGAGAGGACGAGATGCTGGTGACGACGGGGGACGATGGTATTGTGAGATCGTGGGAGGTCAAGATAGGGACTTGAAATGAGGGCGAAAGAGGGGGTAATCTTGCGCGTCATGGATGAACGAATGTCTTTTATTCTGTTTGGCATACAAAGTAGAAAGAATTTGTATTGGTAGACTGGTGCATCGTTCTCGGCGGGTATATATCAATGTCAAGAGGTACTATTCAGAAGTACGATAGTGATACGAAAACACTCATCTCAGCTGAGATCTGAGATCTTGATCGGTGACCGCGAAGCGCTCGAATCTAGAGTGAACAAAGGAAATGTATTCATAAATATAAAGAACACCAACTATATGCTACATGCACTTTCTACCCGTTCCGGAAAATATGGGAAGGAAGCCACGCTATGTGTACAAACACTATGGCCCCCTTCCCTCCACCTCCCCCCTCGCCTCGATGTAATGAGGGAATTATCTTGTAATGATACAATACTACACAATTGGAGCCACACCTTCTCTTTGAGGTCTTTGCCAGACCCATCCGCCATGCTAAGGCTAAAGAGGATAAAAATGGCAGTACGCGTTTTCATCTAATTCATAGAGAGACGATCCATGGTGAATTGAAAAGGTACACCTTTTACTCCCCCTTGAGCTTGTCCTGCTTAACACTGAAAGCCATCTCCAACAAGTCCTGCTCCTCCGTCTTGTGCACGTGTTTCAGACCAGTGGCAACAGAGGCACTGGGGTTGCGACCCGCATACATGACGTGTTTCCTGTCATGGTGCTTAGTCTGGTTGAGCAGCGTCTCGATACGGGGCTGGACAAAACTCCAGGCACCAGCGTTGAGGGGCTCTTCCTGTGCCCACACAATGGTCTTGGCGTTGGGGTACATGTCGAGGTTTTCCTTGAGCTGCTGCCATGGGAAGGGGTTGAGCTGCTCGATGCGGGTGAAGGCGACGTTGTCAATCTTGTTGTCGGCACGGTACTTATGTAGGGTGGCCCAGACTTGGCCAGTGCAGAGAATGACGCGGTCAATCTGCTCGGGGGACTTGATGGTGCCGGCTTGGTGCTCGGGGTCGGGGATAATCCACTGGAAGCCGGCATCCGGGCCAGCGAAGTCTTCAATGTTGGAGCGGGCAAGGGGATGACGCAGCAGGGACTTGGAGAAGAAGATGATGAGAGCTGAGGAAATGTTAGCGGGTTTGAACAAGAAAGAAGGGGCAGAAGAGGACGGGAAGAGGAAGAATGCTACGCGTAAAGCAAAGGAAAAGGAACACTTAAAACGTACGCTTTCGGAACTGTCGGTGCATCTGTCTTCGCAAGACATGGAACAAGTTGGCCGGAGTGGTCATGTAGGCAATCTGCATGTTGCAATCCTGGTGCTGCCTGACAAGCTTCTCTGCGGTAGGGAAGATGCGAGGGTCCTCGTTGGACAGCTGCAGGTATCGCTCCAGACGACCAGATGAATGCTCGGGGCCTTGGCCATCATAGCCGTGAGGCAGAGACATGACGAGTCCAGTCCGCTGCATCCACTTGACCTCGCCAGAGGCTATGAACTGGTCGATGATGCACTGTGCGTTGTTGGCAAAGTCACCAAACTGAGCTTCCCACATGACCAGGGCATTCGGAGATTGCAGCGAGTAGCCGTATTCGAAGCCTAGGGCACCGAACTCACTCAGAGAGGAGTTGGAGATGACAAACTTGCCCTGGTCTTTGCTGATGTGTTGCAACGGTGTGTGAGTCTTCTCGTTCTCCTGGTCGTGGAAGACAGCGTGGCGCTGTGAAAAGGTGCCACGCTCGACATCCTGACCGGAAACACGGACGTGGTATCCTTCGGTGACGAGGGTACCGAAAGCGAGAGCTTCGGCCGTGGGGAAGTCAATGTTCTTGCCCTCGACGACCGACTTGGTTCGGTTGGCGAGGATACGCTTCAAATTGCGGTGGATCTGGAAGTCTTGGGGAGCGCCACCAATCACCTCACCAACGTGGTCCAGAGTGGTCTTGTCGACACCAGTGGAATGGTGTGACAGAACTTCGGTGGCCAGCTCCTTGGGAGACTTGAAGCCGTTCCATGCTGACGTGGTCCACTCTTTGGAGGTGGGAGTGTAGTCCTTGGACTTGTCGAAGCTTTCTTCGAGCATGCCCCAGACCCATTGCTTGTGCTCGTCAATATCTTCTTTGGTGAATGTGCCTTCTTCCAGCAGCTTGTTTACATAGACATCGATTTGAGGCTCCTTCTGCTGAATCTTCTTGTACATGAGAGGCTGCGTGAAGGAGGGCTGGTCAGTTTCGTTGTGACCGTACTTGCGGTAGCAGATCAGGTCAATCACGACATCGTGCTGGAACTCGGCTCGCCAGTCAGCGGCCAACTGGCAGACAAAGTTGACGGCTTCAACATCGTCGGCGTTGACGTGGAAGACGGGCGCGTCGATGGCCTTGGCAATGTCGGTACAGTAAGCAGTGGACCGAGCGAACCGCGGATCGGTGGTGAAGCCAATCTGGTTGTTCACCACGAGATGAATTGTGCCGCCGGTCGAGAAGGCGGGCAGAGAGTGAAAGCCGAGACACTCATAGACAATTCCCTGGGCAGCCAATGCGGCATCACCGTGCAGCAGCACGCCCATGGCGGTTCGGTGCGTCGCCTCGTCATTGTTGAAATGCTGGATAGCGCGCGTCTTGCCCAAGACAACGGGATCTTCGGCCTCCAAGTGAGAAGGATTGGCGACGAGTGAGAGCTGTACACGCTTTCCAGAGGGCGTGGGACGCTCAAAGTTCATGCCCAAGTGGTACTTGACGTCACCAGAGCCCTCGTCCTCGGCACCAAGCGTGCCGGCAAACTCAGAGAAGATGGACTCGTTGGGCTTTCTCACAACGTTGCTGAGCACGTTGAGTCGACCACGATGGGGCATGCCGATGACAATGTCCTTGACGCCGTAGTCAACACTGCGGTCGATCAGGGCCTTCATACCAGGAACAAGTGTCTCACAACCTTCGAGGCCAAAACGCTTGTCGTTGGGATACTTGGTAGCAAGAAAGCTTTCAAAGCTGGAACTCCAGATAAGCCGGTCAAGTACACGTCTCTTCTCGTCGATGGAGTACCTGAACGGCTGGGGAACTTCGAGACGCTCCCGCAACCAGTCGCACTTTTCACGATCGGGAATGTGGATGAACTCAATACCCCATGATCCGGCATAAATTCGTTCGCAAGCAGCAATGATTTCGCGAAGGGTCATCTTATCACGGCCGTCTCGCTTGAATCTGGGCAAAATGCCAGGCCCAAGATGGTATTCGGTATCGAGATCAGCTTCGGTAAATCCATAGTGCTCCAGGGTGAGTTCCTTGGGCTTGACATTGCCGAAGCCTTCGGTCGTGTTCCTAATGCCAAGAGGGTCGATGTTGGCCTTGTGATGACCGCGGGACTGGTAGGCTCGAACAAGCAGCTGAACTTTCAAATGATTTGTGACATCGGAGCCATCTTGGAGGCTACCAGCGAGACGAGGAACGCCACCGGTCATGTTAGGAACCAGATTGGGCGGCGGCTGGAAGGCTCGAGAGATAGGCATATCGCCACTCTCCATATTCTTGAAATACACCTGCCAAGATATGTGGACGCTCTTGGGATCTTGTTTCCACTGCATGTACATCTCATCAATGTAATTAGCAGCACCACCGGACAAGAAGTTGTCGCTAGGATCGGGCGGCGACTGAGTCGCATCGGTTGCGTACGACCGCGTGGCGGTGGTTCTCCATGACGATGTTCGAGCTGAGATGGCCGTGATGGAGCGTTTTGACAGAGCAGCAGAGCATCGAGCACCGCGCAGTAAGTGTGACCTCGCTCTACAGAGCGGATTCCGCAACATGGTGAGGTTGGTGACGTGGGGATGGAACGGCACAGATACAAAGAGGTAAGAAGTCAGAGGTCAAGTTGGACGGCACATGCCACGGTCTCTATCGATAGGAGAATGGCGAGCCAGTGAAAGGTAGATGGCGCGCGAGACGAACGAAGAGTAACAATTGTTCGTGGGATGAATGAGGAATGAGGATGCATGCAAGGCCAAGTTGGGCGATGTTGGGTGATGTAGCCCGGAGTCTCATTGACGGTAAAATCGCAATGGCAAAAATCCTGCCTCCCTTACTCACCGATCGCGAGGTACAAGGTACACGCTACGCGGGAAAGTGGCGGCCAACCTTCCGGGCCCGCCGCGTGTTGTTGCGCAGCTCAGCTCAGCTCATTCGCCGCTATATTCGTACAGAGTACGGATACATGCATAGGTACCTGCAGCGCCCAGCACCGCGGCCTTGGATCCAGTCGCCTTGCCCGACGCGCACTGTACGGTGTCTGGCCGCCGTCAGCGACTCACCGCCCTTGCCTATTACGGCCGCCGCCCCTGTTGGCACTTGGCAGCCAAAGTTTACTCCGTAAAAGCGGCCGAAATTCAGGTAATGCGCACCCTTGCAGACCGACGAAATAAGAACATATACAGTCTTCCCCCAGGGCACTCACACTGTGGGCATCACCGACACTAGGTACATCCGTATACAACGAAAAAGTCTACTGCGTACTCCGTAGGTACATAGGTAGGTATCGGCGTTTTCCACGCCACTGTGGTTGCCACAATTTCCTGCCAAACAGGTAACCTACGAATGAAAGCTTCAACGGCGAAATGGCTGACATAATAAGCTCCGGAAAGACACCGGTGACCATCGGCTAAGCCTTGTCTGTTCGTATCGCTTCCCCCAAATCCCTGCCACTCCGCTACACTTCGAGCTGAGAGGCACCAAGAAAGCATCATCGCATTGTCCCGAACTTGGAGTCTGGCATCTCTCGCACCCAACCAGCGGCAACAGCTTGTGCTAAGCCTGCACCTGCGCTGCGTGGATGTCGTGGATGTCAGTCGGGACATGAGCGTGCATCAGGAGACGCACGGTTCGAAGCAAGGTCGACAGTTGGATCATGAGGGTGGTTGTAGCTTCGAAACTCGGTTGATCCAACGATAGATGCGGCTCTGCAGTCCAGCGAAATACACGATGGCTGTCCCAGCCGGTCGCACATTGTTCAAGAAGAAGGATGGCATCTTGACACTGGCCAGTGACCTTCAAACCGTCACTTGGACGCCGAATTCAGGGGGGCCGCCAACGGTGTCGTTACCAGTGGCAAACATCACCAGTAAGGCATTCACGTTTGCGCTCTCGCTATCCAGCCTCTGGACTAATTTGGGCTTCTTTTCTTGTCAGACCTCCAGCAGACTCCGGAAACTTCTGCGAAGGTCATGCTAAAGGTGTTTGAGAAGTCAGAAAACGCCAGCGAACCCGCTACGTACCTGTTTCATTTCAACACTCCCGACGCCAAGGAAGAAGCCAAGGCCGTCAAAGATGTTTTGTCCAGAATTTTGGCTGATATACGAAGCAATGACTCCAGTTTGCCACGACCCAGCGCAGGAACACCCATCGCCGGAGGTGCGTCTACTCCTGCCGCTGGCGGTAGCGGCGGCGCATCGGCATCCATGGCGTTTACAAGCGCCGTCAAGTCTCAGTCAGGGTCATCAGAAAGGTGGCTCGATGACAATCAACTGAAAAATGACATCGAGCTACAGCAATCACTCATGAAAAAGGACAGGAGTTTGCACCAAACCTATGTCGAGGCCATTTCTACCAAGCCGGATTCAATATCCGGGCCAGCCTTCAACACGCAGTTTTGGTCGACTCGTACCAACTTGTTGAGGGCGCACGCTATCGAGATCAACCAGAAAAAGGGTCCCTACAATGTTCTGTCAACTGTCAAGCCTCGCACGGTCGACGGTGAGCTGAAGCTCAACATCAGCGTTGAGCAAGTCCAGATGATGTTCGTCCAGCATCCGCTGATCAAGCGCATCTACAACGAAAACGTACCCAAACTCTCTGAAGCAGAATTTTGGTCCAAATTCTTCCTCAGCCGCCTGTCCAAGAAGCTCCGGGGAGAGCGCGTCACCGAGCACGACAGTCAAGACCTTCTCTTCGACAAGTATGATGTCAGCGAGAATACTCAAAACATACAAAGCAAGATAATGGCACAGAGTGTACCCCGCATGATTGACTTGGAAGGAAACGAGGAGAACCAAGGTGGATTCAGGAGCGGCAACGCAAAGGACATCGAGATGCGGCCAAGAGCCAACATACCTATCGTAAAGACTCTCAACAGTCTCAGCGAAAAGATCATGGCCAACGTTGCTCCGTCCGATAAATATCACCAGAGCGCTGATGGTAGCGGCTTCAGCGAGTTAGTGCTGCGCGATCTCCGCGGCGATATGCCAGACCAGCGCATCGCGCTCAACGTCAAGGAGCAAACCAAGTTCTTTTCCACTCAAGACAAAGAGCCCTCCAAGAACGCGCGAATCTTCGCATCGCAAAACCCAATGGAAGTGCTGTCCAAAGTCGGTGACACGCTCACACGATTTGCAACCGACTCAGCAGAAGGAGCCAGCCTGCAAGCCGCCATCGCCTTTACAGACGACAGCGACAGCGAAGACGAAGATGGCGACAAGCTAATGCAAGTCGGATCCCGTAACGCCATCAAAGCTGCCGAGAAGGACGTCATGAATGGGGTGCTCCAACAAAGAGCTCAAAAGTATAGCGACTCTGGCGACGCCACCATGCCGATGGGCTTACCTGTGTCTATTACCGAGAAATGCACCTTGACCCATGCCACGAGCATTGAATTCCTCCACCAGTTCTGGACGGCCTTTTTGTCGGGCGACGCAGATCGTGCCTCCGAGCTGCAGTACCTCGCCGAGTCACTCCAAAACTCCAAGGCCCGCATCTCTGCCGTTGCGGACGAGGCCAACGCGGAGAGGGAGACGACTATACGAAAACGCAAGGTGGAGATACGGGAGCATTTTCAAAAAACAGGCAAGAAAATCAGGTGGAAGGCTGAGATGGTCGGCGGGGGCAGAGACGCCGTGGTGAATCTGCTGCAGCCGGCGCTGGATGCTCTGCAGAGGGGGCAAGATGATTACTCGAGGGCGTTGGCTGCAGAAGGGGTCCGAATTTCGACAGAGGGATAAGGTCGATCCAATCCATGGACCATGTAAAGAACGTATGAGTCCTGCATTAAGAAGGCTACAGAAGTGGGCTTCTCATAGTTGCGTCGTCACATCTGGGCACAGTATGTATCAGATATGCAACCCCCACCGGCGCAAATGGGCATCATAGCACAGATGTGTTTACTTTATGATTGACTGATGAATGAAATTTACAAAAATTGGAGGGAAAAAAAACATGAATTCAACCATCATCTCAAGCATAAAGAACTTTATTCAACGATCTATAGCAGTGAGTCTCGGCGCTACACCTGCGCAGAGCTAGGATACTTGTGTATGTAGCAATCAAACGTCTCTCTTCATGTCATGTCATTCCACCTCAGCTCTCCGGCATCTACCGGTACTCAAGATCCTTGAAACCCCAAACCAAACGTTTACACGTATAATATACAAAGAAACGTGACATACCGTTTACGTCCGAATCCTCGCCTCATTCCCATCCAACATATCTTTATCTCCCCCACTTCCAAACCCCATCCCCGGCTTCCTTTTGGCGCCCCCCGTCCGCGCGTTCCCAAACTCCTGGTCAAACTTGCGAATCTGCTTCAACGACGTCATGTCCTGGCTTATACTCGCGGGGATCTGCTTCAGTGCCAATTCAAAGTGATCATTTCGCAGGATGCGTCGCGCGGGGTACTGATAGGTATCCGGACCCTTGTGTTGAGCCGCGATATTGTTTTCCTCCTCCACAGCGGCCATGGCAGCTGCGACGCAGAGGTTTTTCAGATCAGAGCCGGAATAGTACGGAGTACGATGGGCAAGTTTTTCAATATCGACGGCGGGGTCCAGGGTTTCGTCTCGCAGGAGGAGGCGGAGGATGGCGGTGCGGTCGTTGGGAAGGGGCAGATCGACGAGGATCTTGCGGGGGAGGCGTCGTAGGACGGCGTCGTCGAGGTCAAAGGGACGGTTGGTGGCGACCATGATGAAGGCGTTTGTTTCTTCGAGGCCATCCCACTCTTTGAGGAATTGGTTGATGTGCTCGCGGTGGGAGTTGCGGTTGCTGTGCATGCCGCGGTTCGCGAGTAGGGAGTCTGCTTCGTCGATGAAGACGACGCATGGCTCGAGGCGCTTGGCGAGAGTGAAGATGGCGCGGATGAGCTTCTCGCTTTCGCCCACATATTTGTCATTGAGGGTGGCGCCGCTGACCTCGAGCATGTTGGCGCCGCTTTCCTTGGCTACGGCCTTGGCAAGCATGGTTTTTCCCGTGCCGGGAGGGCCGTAGAGGAGGCAGCCCGGAATTCGGTCTTGAGACAAGACACCATACGTAAAGGCATCTGGTCGCGTTAGTGCTAGAGACGTGAGCAGTTTGAGGGCGGATATTGTCTCGAGTGGAGCATGGACGTCTGCAAAAGTTGTTCGCAGGTTCTCGCGATGAATCTGGCAGGCCGCAATCCTCTTTTCGTACTCGTTCAACTTCTTATCGAGTCCGGGCCCTGATCCATGACTGTAATACTGCTCCTCATCCTCGTCTAAGCTGTCCTCCAGTTTTTCGTCTACGGTACGTCTGGCGCGCTTTTGTACCAGTGAGCCCATTGAACAGCATTCTGACAAGACATTGGCGTCCGTTTCGCCTCTCTCTTCTCCTCCTGGCCTGTTTCCCGAAGCTGTCAAGGTACAAGCCATGTTGTACACCTCGGGGAATGGAAGAATTGAGTCTCGCAATATCGAGAACTGGGGGTCGGTGGATCGCAAGCAGGCTTTGACACCCTCACTGGAGGCATTCAGCACAGGCGGCTTGTCTTCTGGACTCAACGCTCTGGCCATTCGGTTGATGTTGCGAATGTTCTCGACAAAATGGTCTGCGCTTTGAAAGCTGACGGCGTTTTCGGTAGACTGCAGCTTTCTCGCTAGTGCCCTTTGATCCACTTCATCCGGTTCGATGTACTCGGTAACGACCCAGTTGGAGATTGCAAGTTCTTGGACTGCTTCGTTGTACTTTCTAGAGGTGTCTTTAGAAGATGAGGTTCCAAGAATAGCAATCTGGATCCCTTCCTTCCATGCAGAGTCTACCATAGTTCTGAGGCGGCCAAGCAATAAAGATCCTTCCACAGTCATGTTCAGCTCGACAATGTCGTGAAGATGAAGGATGATCGGATTCTTCCTGGGACCACATGACTGCTTGAGCTCCGGGGCACGTAAAATGTGTTGTAAAACATGATCTACTTTTATTCGCTCCCGCCTCTCTGCGGAATCGCGTTTACTTGACTTTTCGAATTTCCGCATCACGTTCTGCCAGGAGCTAGAAGATAAAGAGATGGAGAGCACACCACCATTTTCGTCCTCTTCAGTGACGCGCTCCGAAATATTCGACTCTCGATCGACATTTCCATTCAGCTCAGCGACACGAAAGCCAATGTTGGAGATAGCACCACGTGCGCAAGCCCAGTTCAGTCCCAAATGCTCGCTTATCAATGTAGACAGATCTTGTGCATCCAAATGTATAAGGTCTGCCTGATTCCAATACGCCAAATGACGTCCTAAAGACTCTGCGATGGCCTTGCCCCCGTAACCCGACATGGAGAGTATAGTGATTGGTCTTTTTAAGACTTTAGAGATGGAAGTCGAGGGTGGCCTGACTTCAAGTTGCTGGGCTAAGGTCTTTTTAATGCCGATTAATGCATCAATGGGAAAGTCGGGGACAGATTGGGCCAGGGGATAGTCGAGCGACTCGGCATGGTGTAGCTGCTCCTTCAAAGTAGGAGGAACAGCGGCTAATAGGTCCTTTGAGTCTGGATTTTCATAGCCAAGGTGTTTGTACACATTCCACCACCAGAACGGTCGTATTTTGTACGAGTACTCGGCTATCCTGCCTGCCTTCGTAGAATCAACTAGATGCCGAGCTGAATCTATAATCATGTCGCCAAGTCGACAAATCCTCTCGATCTGATCGATTCGACTCAGTTGGATATTCTTCTCCTCGTTATTCGAAGATCCAAGAACCTGACTTGTAAGCTCGCTACTTCTTTCCAATAGCAGCGCCAGACAGGCATCGAAATAAGACTGGAGAGCCTGGTCCATGAGAAGGCGCGAAGTCTTGACGTGCATCATGTCTTCCGCGAGGGCATCGGTCAATCGCGGTCGCTGATGGGCGTCGTATATGGTGACGTTTTCGCATATAAAACTCGGTGGTAGCTTGACAGGAGGCAGATCCGGTGCAGTCCATCGGCGAGACTGATAATTTCTCATGGTGCCAGCCGAAAGATCCCGCATGGGACCAGCCGTTGTTTCAACAACGGAGGCAGGCTTGGACGCGTTCTCATGTTCGGCCACGGGATTTTCAATCGGTTTTCCGCCGGATCCTGTGCCATTCGAACTGTTTCGGTGAGAGATAGAATGAAAGGCTCGCTGCGAAGTCGACGCGGTTAGAGACGCCGATACCATCAAAGCACTGGGGGTCAGCGGCGGCCGTGGTAAGAACATGGACATCCAGGTAGCCCGCGCGGCCGCTGCGCGATTTTGGCAAGCGCTGCGCAAAGGAGTGAAAAGGGGTGACTTTGAACAGTCAGGGCCCGATGGAGATGCCGCTGCCAGAATCTTTCAACTGCATTCTAGATAAAGGGCGCAACGATGTCGTTTTTATTAGAGTGAGCATGGAAATGGACGTTGAACTTGAAGTCGACTCCACACTATAAGTGGGGCGCATGTAGGCCTGGAGCCAAGAAACCTTGCGAACGTCAATTGTCCGAAACGTTTCTGATGGGAGATTGAGGTGCCCCTGTGGTATGTTATGATACAGGACTGTGTATTCATACCTGATCGCTCAGTTTTCTTTTTTTCATTGAGCCTGCTTATTTGTTACACACATGGGCAGATAAAAGAAGTAGTTTCTTGGCATCAATCACCCTCTGTCTAACAGAGCTACCCTCTTTCTATAGGTGATGCAATTCAACAGCATCTGCCGTTTCACTCAGCGATAGTGTACCTGTGTGGAATGATGTACGTGTCTATGTATGCTAGACAAAAGTCCCGTCAAAGACAGCTGCGCACATCAAAGTATCTAATCATGGAAAGTTATGAAATGGATCCTACGAACGTGGAAAATACGGCACTGCTATCCATGCCGTAGTCTAGTCGTACCTTCCTGGCACGTCCCTGCCTGGCTCACAGAAAGGGCGGGTTCGCATTTCTCAATAGCTGAGCAAAGTGCTCATGGAACCACTCCCCTGCCTCGGGCGCCGGCTTCAAAGCATCTTCAAACCCGCAGTGGTAGTCATATCGACGGGAAGAGGCCTTGCTCGTTCCATCAGACTCACCACCTGGCTTGACCCAAACAAATGCATCGAGCAGAGCATCGCCGGTGTTTGCCGACGGACGAAGGCCGAATCCGGTCCCCTTGGCGTTGCACCAATGTGACCATGAGGTCTGGCCTGTGGGCTGCCTGCCTGCGCGGCCTTGGTCGGTGATGAAGCGAGCGCCGGCCCAACCATGTCGCTCGAGAAGAGGACTCAGTGCGTGGATATAGTGCTTCTCATCATAGATGGCGTTCCCCGTGGTATAGCGAGGCGGCGTAGTGGTATCCCATCCATTGTAGTTGGCAACATTTGTGACAAGTCCACGGAGCGAGCTGGGTGACCCAGCATCTTTGTATACCTTGGCAAACAACTGCGCTGCTGAGTCCTGATTTGCAGGCCATCCAAGCCATCCTGCGTGGCCGGCGTCGAGATACATGGCAACGTTGGGGAGATTAAGCTGCCGAAGAGCGTAGTTGACGCCTTCCAAGTAGGCAGATTTAGCCTTTGAGCATTTTGCGATATTGAGATTGGTCACCATGTTCGAAAGCGAATCGGGCTCTAATTGTATGTGAGAAAAAAAGGTCAGCCAGCTAGTAGACAACTTTGGTAACTTGATGTTGTTCTTGCTTGCACCACCTACCTATGATGAGCATGATCCGAACGTCGGAATAGGCCAGGACGATCTTGCGGATGGTATCAATGTAGTTCTTGTACTTGGCAACACCGTCGTTTCTGATGGTGAATTCTCCGCTGGATGCCGCTGCTGCGCAGTCACGATTGGGAAGATCGTAGATGACGAACTGGCCGGCATAATTGCCGCCTTTTCGGTTGGCCGCGCGAATGTCTGCCAGCATCTTTTTCATGACTGGCGTTTTCGACAATGAGTCCCTGCATTCATGTTAGCTTCTTGTCTCCGCGTGCTGCTTTGAGTTGACTTACATCCAATAGAACGCGGGTGTCTTGGCTACCTTTTCAGCTGCAGTGGCCATGGCACCAGCCAAGCGAGGTATCGCCCGGTTTCGAATGGAGGAGGCATAGTCCGTGTTGAGCCAAATGTCGACGCCCGAGTAAGGGTTGCCTGTCCAGGCTGCACTTCCGGACGCTTTAGCAGGAGCAGAGCTAGTGACGGAACTGGTGGCCGAACTGTACACAGGACGGCGCGCGGGTTCGGTGCAGAAACAGTTAGGGGGGAGAGAAAAAGAACTGGCCACGGAGCCGGCAACGGTGCTGGTTACGTAGGTGGTGATGTAACTGGTGACGGCGGTGCGGGTGGGACGAGGTTTAGTCTCAGTGATATAAGGACCGGGCTCATAATCAGTAGCGTCGCTGTCATCGTCAGAGCCGTAGACAGGATCGAAGTCGATGTCAGTCATGTCATCGTCATCCGAAGTGTAGATAGGAGCGGGCGCAGATCTAGTAGAGGACCTGCGAGCGGTAGTAGTGCCAGCTCGAGTGGTGGTGGTGCGGCCAGGATATGACTCGGTGATATAGCTGTTATCATCAGAATCGTAGACAGGATCGAAGTCAATATCAGTCATGTCATCATCGTCATCCGAAGTGTAGATAGGAGCGGGCGCAGATCTGGTAGAGGACCTGCGAGCGGTAGTAGTGCCAGCTCGAGTGGTGGTGGTGCGGCCAGGATATGACTCGGTGATATAGCTGTTATCATCAGAATCGTAGACAGGATCGAAGTCAATATCAGTCATGTCATCATCGTCATCCGAAGTGTAGA
>SRPO01000238.1:0-37910 GCA_018360065.1 Claviceps pazoutovae
ACGACATGGGCATGAGGCCGAATCCAGAGTTTCCACCAAAGATCTGGTTGACGACAACGTTGGAGGGAGCAATCCATGTTGGCCACATGAAGTAGCTCAAGAAGGGTGCGACAACGAGGGGAAACCACTCCCACACAAAGGTAATGAGAGCGACGATGAGGAAGAAGCTGTAACGGCCGATCTTCCATCCATTGGTGGCGGAGGGGTCTGATGGTCGGTGGTCGTGAAGCGAGTGCATAACCACGCATGTAATGAGAGTCGCAGGCCACACCATGGCAGAGGGCCAGACGAGAAATCGTCGGGAGATACCAGCAACGCCAAAACCCATGGCTTGGGTAGAAACCATGAGAAGAATTTGGAAACCCCATCTGTGCGAGAAACTGGTTAGCACGTCCCACGTTGCCGAGGCGGAGATGCCGGGGCTGTGCTTACTTGAATTGCTGCTTGTAGAAGAGCTCCTGAGCGAGGAGAATGTCAATGGCGTAGCTCAAGGCACTGCCGGCAGCAGTCATCATGGTGATCATGGTGTGCTCCTTGGTGTTGAAGGGCCCAGGGTTGAGCTCGAGAGCGTGGCCGAACACATGGAACGTGTGGTGAGGCATGAATTTTGCCCAGGAGCAACCAATTCTGCCAGGCTTGACGTTAGAAGGACAAATTTTGCCATGGTGACTGCTTTCAAGTAAATACTCACGGGTATGCGATCAATTGGACAACGGTGGAGGAAATGGAAATGGGAGTTCGTCGCAAGCTGAGCAAGACGTTGCAGGCAGCAACAATGGTACACAGAAGCATTCCAATTGTCCAGGCTCGAATGGTATTGACCGGAACATCGGAGTCGGTAGGGGGCACCTGCAATTGGGTTCCGTCAGCACGCGATACACAATACGGTCCGCCCCCATTTTGAGCGCAAGCTTGCTCCTCTTCTCCTCTCAGTGCTGTCTATAACTACTTACCGAGCTGCGGACTTCGGGGTAGGGAGAGTCCTCCTGAATCAGTGACTCGTCGATGGCAATCTCCTTCTCCGCGTTGCCGGACGCGAGGGCATCGTCAATGTTGTCAAGCTTGTCGACGTCCAGGAAAGGGTCCCACTTATGCTGGCGTCTGAAGCGACGCAGCTCGCGCTCAGCGCCCTCAGCATTGGGCAGTACTTCGGCGCTGGAAGTCTCGGCAGTAGTCTCAGTGGACTTGAGTCCGAAGCGCTCCTTGATACCCATGGCAGCCGACTTGTGCTCGCACCAACAAGGGAGATGTGGTTGCTTGCGAGAACTGTAGAGTGTGGTCAGGCCGGCAGCGTTACAATAGGAATAAGTCGTACAAGGGATGAGGCAGGAGTGATGAGCGGGGGGGGCGAGTTTATATCCAAGCACCCGGCGGCGGCGAGAGACCCTTCTCCGGACGCATTCTCCCCTTCTCCAGGAATCCTGCATGGCTTGACTGCATCTTGATTCATGGGCCGGTCGGTTTGGCAGCCGTGGTGCTACCTAGCCCACGAGCGTTGCGTCCGCTGAAAGGCATCTGCAGATGCCGTTGGTGAAGCCGGTAACGGAAAGTCGGGTGGTCCCCTCCAACGGCGTCAGCGCAGATAACGAATCGGACGCAGTGGGGTCAGTGGTGGTGCGATATTGGGATTAGACATGTCCCATTGGTCCTTCAGCCGTAGGTTGTGGCGTTGGTAGGGCTGATCAGGGATGGTACCTTACCTGGTCCTGAATCCTCATCTACGAGCAACGCGCTCACTCCGCAGTTCACAGGGCTCCTTCGCGTCGCCACTAGAGCACCAGAAGCATTATGCGCACGTGTAGCGAATCGAACACCGGTTCACTCAGATACCTAGCAGTCAGCGACACTCCAGCAAGCACTCCAATGAATTAAAATGTGTACCTGTACTCCGCATGTATCGTATCATATTGCGATGCGAAACCCATTCCTAGTCAGACAACACCAGCATGGACTGTACCTATCGTTTGATTACGGGACGCGCCGGGGAGCACGACTCGGCTCCTGTCGCGCGTCGCTAGTGGCGTCCTTATCTGAGTGAGGCCTGGTGCTCGGGAAGTCGAGGATCTTTTGCAATACAGACTGGAAGGAAGCACTGCCTATTCCGTATTAGCGATAATCTTTGCAACTGGCTGGACGAGGGATCCTGGTCGATCAATGTGGACATCTCGCGTCATGTTGTAGGCACATATCAGGCTCGCCAGTGGCCACACGCCGTGTTCCAGAACAGTTCTCCGTATATACTCCGTATGTACATATGTACCTACATATCTCTCAGCCCCTTGTCTCTGCTTGAACGTTGATGGAAGCAGGTGCAACAGCATGATGAAATCGAAATGTCATCAGCAGCGCCATTATGCTGAACCCGAGTTCCATGTACATATGTATAAGCAATTGTGTCTCCGACTGGCTCAGCCAGTTCGCCTCCGACGTTCCGAGCAACGGCGACGATCTTGGTGTAGCAAGACCCTGGAGGCGAACTCGCAAGATGAGAAAGCAGAAGCCTCCCATTGGTACGGCTCATGAGTCCTCATTACCTACCTGCGCCACTCCCTCTGCCCCGACCGCCACTTCCCTCTGTTGGTTGCAACGATAACGACATGATGCGACACCCGCGAGTTGGCCTTCTCGCCGCGACGCTGGAATGGAATCTCCGTCTGATTCAAGAAATCCCTACAGAATGCAATTGGAAATGACACGTGCGGGGAAGGCCAAACGCTGGACAGTCTGGACTCCCCAGAACGGGGACGAACTTTTGTTCTCCCGTTAGGGTCTGTACTCCGAATAACCCTTCCCGCACCATTCCGCACCAATGCAGCAATTGGGCGCTTGTGCGCGCTAATTAGTATGTACACCGAAGCAACGGCCGAGCGCGGCAGGGCATCAGGCTCAAAGCGCTTAAAGCCCCACGAAGGACTTCGTCTTCTTATTCCTAGATCCCCAGATCCTGCGTTCATTGAGGCGCCTTTGCCCCGAGTCCCCGACTCGTCCGGCTTATCGAGTCCGCAGAGTGCCTATCATCCATACCGTCATAATTCGCCGAGGGCTCAGGGCCTCATATCAAGCCATGCCACAGGCTTATCAGCTTCTTCTGCGGCGGCCAGCTAGCGCCAACGTAATCAATCACGATTCACGAATGCTATCATTATTGAATTGATCAAGCTTGCTGGTGCTGATTGCTGATACGACGAATAGACTGCTTGGCACCCGAATGCTACGTGCCATCCGAGGGGTCCAAACTCGTCGCCGCATCCACGGTCGCGGCAAAGGAGGTTGGGAGACCGCTGTGCGCTGTCGAGCACTCGGCGTAATCCGAGCACAGCTTGGATCTCCGAACTTCAAGCAAGGGACGACGGAAGTGGTCTGCTTTTTTTTCTTTATTTTCGCTCGCTAGACCCTATTCCGTTGGTCTCCGATGACGTGATGAGTGCTAATTTCGATCTGGGGGATGCCTCACGTTTGCGCTCTGAGTCTTTCATGGCCATCCCACGCCGCGACCGGCCATGGCGAGCGTCACCCGATATCGGTCGTCGAAGCGCAATAGGCTAGGCAGGTACGGAGTATTTTGATTCTAGCCAGATCCTCGGGTTCGGCCCCCACGCGCCAATGAGTGTATGCCGTGGGGCATGGGAAGCGACGACGTCGAAGAGAAGCAGCATCTGGTGCAGGCAGATGCTGCATCACTCTGACGCTGATCACCAGCTAAGCTCTCCAATATATATTCCAGCGAGAATGTTATCTGTACTGACGGTTATTGGGGAACTTTTTGTCCAGGGAAGCAAGCACTACGTAGTAGAGCAGTCAGCGGTAGGTGATTGGATACAGCGGCGTTTGTGCGGGGGTAGGCGACTCCACAGGAGATGGCCGTTTTGCAGGTTACATGTACCTTCCAGCCAAGACGCCGGCAGCGGATGGAGCCGTCGCGTGTACCTGGTAACATTGCGGGAAGCCACACCGCCACAAACCTTAGCCACCCGCCAATACCTAACCCTCCCAGATTCCAAGCCGGCCATACTAGGAACCTAGTAGCCCAGGTAGATACCTACAGGCTACAACCCCGCTGCTCCTGCCTCCCTCTGCACTCAAAACAGTCTTCTTCTGCCTCTCCTCCTCGTATGTCATCGTCTTCCAAACTAATCAGCAAGCGAATATGAATATTGAGAGAACTCTGGTATCACGTCTTTCGCAAAATACACTATCCCCGGGGGCACGGGCACGTTGACGGTTGCGTCTTCTTCGTTTAAGAAAAAAAGGGAGAACAGGGGGGGAGACGAGGTTTGCGTACTTGGCTTATCCGACCTCGAATACTGCTTCAACCGATTCACAAAAACATCAAACTCCTCCTGCCGCTCCTCTCTCTCCTCGATATTCTTCTTTCACTAGTTCGGGTCCTGGGGTTATATCGTGATCGGAGCTCGTCTTCTGCGGGCATGAGGCGCATTGTGAGGAGGTTACCGTGAAGCAATGCCAGCTACGGTTAGGAAATCTTCTGTCGGACAAAGAACTGAGGCACAAGGCCAGCCAGGCATGAGATTGTGGGATCATGGAAAAACTCGCAACAAGAAATGAATGGGGTTCATGGCGTATGGAGATCGACTGATGGAGCTGCGGTTACTATCAATCGCATCCACGTTCTTGGCGTTAAGGAAGTTTTACAATTTCTCACCACATAGATGATCTTGCGATGGACAGGCTACAGCACTGGATGGGATGCGTGCGAACACACACAGGCTATGCAGATTGGGATCCTGAAACGGAGAAGACTGAGGACATGGAGGTTGGTGAGTGGGATGATGTTGCTTCGTGGTGGTAGGTGGTAGGTATCGCGGCGATTGCGATTGGGTTAGGCCAAGCCTTCATGACTACCTAGGTGACAGTATGCTCCAAGGAGTTTGGACGTGCAGTCACTCTGCTGTACACTAATAACTATGCCGCTTCGAGGGGCCATGAAGGAGCGAAATCTGGCCGAGCTCTTCTCACGATATCTCCTCGGTCGGCTGGGGACGTTTTGAAGCTGTCTGGTCCTTGTGGCCTCATTTGATGAGAGCTAGAATTAGATTGTCCAACGGGATTCCTCGTTGCGGGACGATCAGGAGCTGAAAGGAGCATGGTGATATTTTGCGTGTCCTTGTGCGCCTTCTTCTTCCTCTTCGAGGGTGCACGCCAATTTCAAGAGGGCTACAGAGTATAGCTGCGTCCCTTTGCGCAGGACGCAGCGAGACCCCGTATTTATATGGACAAGCAGGTTACAGGTATGTACTCCGTACATAGGTTATGATAGTAGGTAGGTACCTAGGTAAAGAACTTGGGAAATACAAGTATCAACTCCGTACTCCCTAGGTAGGTACCTCTATCACTTTGGTCAGCTTTCAGGGGTCACGCGTGCCGGTGCGCAGTGTGGCTGGATGGCTTGAACGGGGGATCGCGGGTGTACGCCATCATCAATGTACGGGGTACCTAAACCAAGATAGAGTTCCACCTTGACTGAAGTGGATTCGATATCTATCGATTGAGTCTTGATGTTCAAGGGCCAGCTTTACATGGTAATTGCGTACCTAGAGGCTAGTCTTCGACAGGACAAAGGCAAAGCATCTAGAAGTTGCTCGTGGGTAGGTACATACGTGGGAAGCCCCCTGACATGGTGAGAAGTTCGTCTCTTGTGAAAGATCCCTTGTCCAAGTGACAACTTCAAGATGACTTGGCAGAGTGCTTTTGGGGTGTGACGCCCCCACGCACGACGTTGATCCCATGTTATATTGAACTCGAAAGAAAGAAAAAAAGAATCCAAGTTCCAAGAGTCTTGGCCTTTTTTTTTTTTTTTTTTTGCGGAGGAAGAGCTCAAGGAATCAGGCTGACGATGTTCTTGGCTTCCAAGAGCGCAGCTTGTAGGCTCAAGAACCACGGCAATTGTCTATGTACCCGATGATACGCAAATAGCAGGTATGCACGTGTATTTTATTTTTATTTTTGACGGGTACATACTCTATATGCCTAGGTAATTCGCGGACCAGGGGCAGGGGCAATGACTTGACCTCGAGCTTCACTCTGACTTGGCATTCCCCAATCTTCCATGACGTTGTCACTCGACTTCTGTTTGGCTCGTATCGAAGTGTTTGTGAAATCGCCGTTTGGAACTCAGGAACAGTATTGAAGGGACCGTGGACGAGGGAAGACATGGGTCCAAGCCATATACGTTGGAATTCCGCGCAATCAACTTCTGCGAAATACCTAGTCATCTGAGTCATTTTGCTGCGCAGAGCGTGCGTATGTAATCATTACCCATTGCGTGAAGACCTTGCTGCGCGAGCACGGATATTGAGCAACACGAGCTGCGAGCCTACATACTCCGTACGTACCTACGGAGTATGTAGGTATGTAGTAGACTGACTCATGACTGACGGGAACCAGCGAGCCGCATCTTGTTAGGGTGCGCGTGAAACTAATGGCTGCATACATACGCGCTGATATGCATTTTGATGACAAGGATTGAAACACTCAAACAAAGACTTGTTCATCAATATGAAGAGGCTGAAGATTCAGAAACAGCTACGTACCTACTTACATCGTATCTGCTTTATTCAACTTAAAATCAAGAGCAAACTGCTTCACAGGAAATAGACTTCCGACTGCATTATTCAATAGCTTGGGCGTCGCAGGGCCTTCGTGAAATAAAACGGGTGTTCACGAAAAAAAAAAAAAAAAAAAAAAAAGAAGAAGCCTCGAGCGTCGCAACTAAATGCCCCTCGAACATCACTCTCCTCTCACAAATTAGATAGCCCACGCGAGCCCACCTCCCTCGCAAACCGCACAGCAACATCTCTCGCACCACCCTCAAACATGGCCTTTACATCACGCACCAGCAGCTCAGGCACCTCATGCGCCGCAAAGTGCCCCCCCGAGGTATGAACCTTCTCATACACCACCGGCCCCAGGATCCGGCCCCACGACAAGGGCGGCAGTGTCAGATCCTTTGGGAAATAGGACAACCCGAGCGGCACGTTGGGTACGTACGAATCATGTACCATGGCCATGGTCTTGGGGTCCGCGTGCGCGCGCTCATAGTAGATGCGCACGCTGGCGGCAGCACCGGCCGTGGAAAACTGGTAGATGGAGACCCAGGTCAGGATCTCGTCGTCGGTCCAGGGGTAACCATCGGTCCAGTCATGCAACTTTTCGTAGATCCAGGCCAGGAGGGAGACGGGATCTGTGAGAGCTATGCCAATGGTGGAAGGGCGGGTGCTGTGCTCGTAGCTGTACCCCTGACCTTCTTTCATGAACCATTCGGAGCGCTCGCGGAAGTGCTGCGGGTGGTTGCCTGCGGCTGTGAACCTGTCCTGGAGGTAGGTCCAAGGGTTTTTGGCCAGAGTGGGAGGGCTGCGGACCGCGATCATGTTGATGTGGCAGGCGAGGCAGTGGGCTGGGTAGAGTGCGCTGATCATGCGGGTGATGAAGAAGCCCCAGTCGCCGCCTTGGGTGACTGCATGTGTCAAAAGTTGATCTGTTAGTATATAGACAAGGAAAAAGGTGTGTGGATATGGAAGAACTCCTCCTTTTCTCTGTCTCTGATTTTCTCTAGGCGTCGTCGCAGCAGATTTACAATGCATACCGTATTTGTCGTAGCCCAGGTTCAGCATGACCTTGTGACAAGTCTCTGCGTACTGAGCAATGCCAAACCCTCTCTTCGTGACGCCGTCTGAGAAGCCATAATTGGGAAGAGACGGAGCCACGACGTGGAAGGACGGCCCTTGGCTGGATTCCGTCAGAAGGGGCAGGATTTTCGCGACTTCCATGAAATGTCCGGGCCCTGCGCATCGCAGCGTCTTAGCATTCTACTCTATCCTTTGCGTACCAGGCAGGTCTCATGGTTCTGGGCAAAATGCTCCATCTATGAATACGTGCGAGATGCTTACACCCATGGCAGAAGAGGAGAGGAATGCTCCCAGATCGAGGGCTCTTCTTATGCACAAAATGGATATCGAGAGCACCGAAGCCTTCCACGTCGACGGAGGTCTTGTATTGCGGGAGTGAGGCATTGAGCTTTGCTTCCTGGGCGCGCCAGTTGAAGCCGTCCTGCCAGTACGTAGCGAGACGCTTGATGTCGTCGCGCGGTGCGCCATACGCCCAGTCGTTGGAGAATTCAACCTCGGCGGGGAGGTCGGACAGAGCTAGTTTCTGCTTGAGTCTGGTAATGGCGGCATCGGGCACGTCGATCTTGAAGGGGGTAATGTTGCTGGCCATGGAGATTCGTGTGGAGACTGAAGAGGTCAATCAATCGTTGGCGGATGAGGACAGCGATGTGAGTCTGAACTTTGAAGCTGAAGGAGGTGACATCCGTCGTGGGGTACCTAGGTGCAGTATGTTTTGGGTAGATGCAGAGGCGTGCGACCGATTTGACGAATGAACAGATGAGAGTCATGAGACCAGCCATATATATATATCCACGCAACTGCAACACCACTCAGACATTTGTCCCGTCCAAAGTGCCATTCTCGTCCGACCGGCGACAATGGCAACATAGCATCATGCTATGTACATATGTATAAATCCTGCTGGTCGTCCGTCCGCTTCTAGCCTCTACTCCGGGTGGGTAGGGCTCTCAATGCATCGTTTTCCCGCGCAAGTTACTGCAAGACGATTGTGTCCGCATAATGGCAAACGCATAGACATCGCCATGTGCATCGTTGCAGTTAACTTTTACTTGCCCACACCTGTCCCATCGGTCGAGACATCAAGGTGGGTTTCCGCCAACGTTCCGCCAACGATGATGGAGACAAGCGACTTTTTGAACAGCTTGGCGGCAGCTGGACAAACAAAAATTCCGGCGCGCAATTCCAGCTCCTTCTGAGCCGTTTCTTCGGCCATACAGAGTACGGAGTACGGAGTACGGAGTACATAATACATAGGCAGATCCTTGGCTCAAAGGGAAAGGGAAAACCCGGAAGCACCTTTTTTTCTGGCCCCTTGTTGAACTCGTGGGAGTTACGCGCGAAACTTCATTTTTTTCTTCCCCTTGTTGTACCCTCTTATTTACAGCGAACGCGTGTCTGTCGTTGCTTAACGGCCTTGTTTTTATCTTTGCGCATTTAGAGCAATTACCTAGCGACGTTGCGCTCGACCCCTATTACAGTCCGGTCTTTACCAAAGAATCCACCACACCATGTTGCGAAGCGCGTCCAGTAGAGGACTTGCCTCGGGTCTCACCAACAACTTGCCGAGAGCTGGACGAGCTGCGATTGCGGCGTCGTCAACCCGCGCCGTTACGACCCCGCGACTCCAACTCCAGCTTCAACGTCAACTTCTACAATTCAGCAGCAGAGGTATTCGCAGTCTGCACAGCACCGCGCAAACCATGGCTCAGGCTATGCGGACCGAGAGCGATGCCTTTGGCGAGATCCAGGTGCCCGGCGACAAGTACTGGGGCGCCCAGACGGAGCGGTCGCTCGAGAACTTCCGCATCAACCAGCCCCAGGATCGCATGCCGCCTCCCATTGTGAAGGCCTTTGGTATTCTCAAGGGCGCTGCTGCCACTGTCAACATGCGATTTGGCCTCGGTGAGTAGCCTGCCTCCTGAGCGCCTTTGCGTGGCCTAGAGTCCTTCAGCTAACACACCGTTCACCTTGTCCTTGCTCCCGATTCGCAGATCCCAAGATTGGTCAGGCCATCCAGCAAGCCGCCAAGGAGGTCGCCGATGGTAAACTCATGGATCACTTCCCCCTCGTCGTCTGGCAGACCGGCTCCGGCACGCAGTCCAACATGAACGCCAACGAGGTCATCTCCAACCGCGCCATTGAGATCCTCGGCGGCAAGATGGGAAGCAAGAAGCCCGTCCATCCCAACGACCATGTCAACCGCAGCGCTTCCTCCAACGATACCTTCCCCACCGTCATGCACATTGCCGCTGTCCTCGACCTCGAGAACGAGCTTCTTCCCGCCCTGCGCAGCCTCCGCGCCGCTCTGCAGGCCAAGGTGGACGATTTCGAAGCCAAGAAAATCATCAAGATTGGCCGAACCCACCTACAAGATGCGACGCCCCTGACCCTCGCGCAGGAATTCTCAGGCTACGTCGCCCAGCTCGACTTCAGCATCAAGCGCGTCGAGAGCTCCCTCCCCGATCTGCGCCTCCTCGCCCAGGGCGGCACCGCCGTCGGCACCGGCATCAACACCTTTGAGGGCTTCGCCGAGGCCATCGCCGAGGAAGTCTCCCGCATGACAGGCACACACTTCGAGACCGCCCCGAACAAGTTCGAGGCTCTCGCCGCCCACGACGCCATCGTCCAGGCCCACGGCAGCCTCAACACCCTCGCCACCTCTCTCACAAAGATTGCCCAGGATATCCGCTACCTCGGCAGCGGCCCGCGCTGCGGCCTCGGCGAGCTCGCCCTCCCAGAGAACGAGCCCGGCAGCAGCATCATGCCTGGCAAGGTCAACCCCACCCAGTGCGAGGCCCTCACCATGGTCTGCGCGCAAGTCATGGGCAACAACGTGGCCACCACCATTGGCGGCATGAATGGCCAGTTCGAGCTCAATGTGTACAAGCCCCTCGTGATCCGCAACCTTCTGCACAGCTCACGCATTCTCGCCGACGGAATGCGCTCTTTTGAGAAGAATCTCGTTGTGGGCCTGCAGGCCAATGAGGACAAGATTGCGCAAATCATGAAGGAGTCGTACGTGTCATTCCTCCCTCTCCCCCCCCCCCCCCCCCCCCCCCCCCCTTTCTCCCGTTGGCTGGAGAGAACCCCAAAACCGCACATAGAGACAAGAGACAAGAGTCACTAACTAAAATATGTTTTCACACTCCTTAGCCTCATGCTCGTTACTTGCCTGAACCCCAAGATTGGGTACGACATGGCCTCCAAGGTCGCCAAGAATGCGCACAAGAAGGGTCTTACTCTCAAGGAGAGTGCCATGGAGCTCAAGGCGCTTACGTCGGAGGAGTTTGATGAGCTTGTGAGGCCGGAGCTTATGATTGGGCCGGCTCCTTATAAGAAGTGAGTTCTTATTGTTTAGGGGGGGTGGTGTACTTGAATGAGGTGGAGTAAGTATGTAGTACTCGTGATGTCGCAGTGTGGGTGTGGCACGAAGGAGATGAAATACAGATGAAGATTAGGATCAAGATGAAGGAAAGACGAAGAAGAGATAAGAAAAAGAAAGAAAGAAGAAAAATAAGGGCCTGATGAACGGATCCCTATGAGAGCATGAACTCATCGCTTTACACTATAGCATCGCGTACGCACAAATTTTCGCATAGCATGAACAGACACAATATTAGCAGCATCTTCACAATGAACGTACTTTACTTAACACCGCGTATCATACTTTTCCGCACATCATACATGTACCACATCACAACTCGATACATGTCAGGTACTAGCCGCATCATGGAACACCCAAACAAAAAAAGAAGAGCAAAGGCGCGCTATGACGCAGTGTATCACGGGGCAGGAAGTCCAGTCCATTCGCCTCGTGTTGTCATTCTTCTGAGGCCAGCCTTCATGTGCACCCCCCACCCTCGGCCTCCTCTTCTCTATGATCCCATCATAGCAAACAATCGATCGACTGCGGCTTCTTGCCCTGCATCTACCTCCAAGTTTTCCGCAAAAGATGTTTGCTCGTCATCACCCTCGTCGTCATCCCCACCATCATCGACCACAATGTTGGTCATCCCCTCGGTCGCCTCGACAATCAAAGTGTCTCCCTGAACAAGACCAGTCTCTGCTGCTTCACTAGACGCGTTCCCGTCCGCGGTACGGCCATCTCTCTGCACATCAAGAGACTGGGGATCTCCAAACAGGGACCTCATCTTATAATTGACAGAAGGAACACGTTGTGCTGCCGCCAGCATAACCTTTCCAGGCCTATACGAGCTCCCCATCGCGATCCGCACCAAGACCCAGTGGAAGATCCACGGAAAACTGATGAGCGGCATGTTGGGGCTGTTATCATCAGCATCCCCATCACCGCCACAGGACTCCACGCTGCGGATCGAGTGTCCGTCATCTCTAAGCGCAGCCTGGACCTCTTCCTCCGTGACCATGTACATGGCCGCAACGAGCTTATCCAGCGCTTCGGGCTCATTCTCACTAAGGAGATTGTAGCACTGGTCTCTGAAGCGCTGCTTTAAAGCCTCGTATTCTTGCCCGAGGCTTTCTTGTCTCTTGAAGTCGCTGCCGATGCGGGGCTTGGTCATGCACCAGCCCGTGTAAAGTTCAAATTCCGACTGGACTTCATGCTGAGCGAGGATGCGACGCACGGAAATGTCGTACTGGAGTTTGATGGCCTTGACTGTGTCGCGAGTGCTCTGATCCAATTCGAAGCGCTTTGTGATTCGCTTGTCAAAGGCGTGCTCCCAGCTAGGATCGAATTTGGGGCTGTGCTTGACCACCTCGTCGTACATTGCGCCTAGCACCTTTTCTGAGCGGTAGGTACTCTTCTTTTCCATAAAGTGTGGCCATTCTTTTGGTAGCTCACTGATGTCGAAATTCGCAGGCTGTCCAGTTTTAGGGTAATCCACCGCTCTGGAGTGTTTGTCAACCAACGCTAAGCCTTTGGTGTATATCAAGATTAGCGCCTAGTCGTGAGAAATAAATGGACAGAACAGAGGGAGAGAACAGAAATCAATCTTACATAGCGGCGATTTCGGCCCATGTCTATCGGCAAATGCCAAATGCGAATCGGCAATCAATCCCAGGACATCATTCTTCAGATAGTGAAGAAAAAAGTCCTGCAAGTCGTCCACAGTGACATCCCGTTCCAACTCGAGCGGCTTTGGGCCCTCATACTCCATTGGACGATAGTTCCATTCGCGCGGAATAAGCTCAGGGTCCCAGATGATGAAAAAGTCATCTCCGTCGAGATCGCCACCGGACAACATGCTCGGGACCGGGCGATCCCCCGTAGAGGGAAACACGACCACGTCAGTAAGATGTCTCAGCCTCGGATTATCCACTGCCTGCACGATCCGGATGTCTCCGGGATGAAGCGACGGATGGCGTCCGACAATGCAGACGCCTTCTACGACCGTCTTCGCCGATCCACCAAAGTCTGTCAGCTGTAAAAAGATTTGGGGCAACTGGTTGATGTCTTTGAGGGCGGAGCCTTCCGTCTCGCGGGAATGGCCTCGCAAGGTGCCCGTCTCGTCCACGCAGCCGAGAACAAAGGCGCTTTTGGCCACGTGTAGACGCGCCTTTTCTCGTAGGAGCTTGAAGGACCATGAGATCCAGACTTTCAAGAGGTTGGAAGTAAAAGGTTCCTCTACAGTCTTGAACTGGGCCCTCAAAAGCTCGGCAAGAACAAGCGTGTTCTGTCGTTCGTCTACAAATTTCGAGAGCAATCTAATAGCCGCCGCAGAATCCCGAGAGGCCTTCTCAAAGGCCTTGATCTGCTCGTCCAATAGGCTCATAAACACACGGCGAGGTACGCCCAGACTCTCCAGAATGGTAATGGTCTGGCGGTTGAGTGTTGCAGTCGCCCGGCTTGCGCATTTAATCACCTCCAGGCCTTTAGACGGGGACTTGAACTTTTCCTGGGAAGGGCGAATGTGCACTTCTCCCCATTTGATCTGAGGCCAGACTGAAAGTACTCCTTTGCTACCTCCCATGCGAAACTGAAAAGCAGTTGGTTCGCTCATTACGTCTAATCTCATGTCTTGCGTAATCACCTGCGCTTGGAACTTTGATATGAGGCCAACGCCATCTGTGAAACAGAGACCGTTTCTCTCTATATCAGGTATGTAAATGACCCGAGGCACAGGGATGCCTCTTATTTCTCTTGTCGTGGAGAAACATTGCCCCAGACGAGCGGCATACTTGGCAACAACTTTTATGTGATCAAACTCGCCCATCCACGCGCGAATGTCATGGCATGAAAGACGTTCAATAGGGCAAAAGAAGTAAGCGCTGCACTCTCGCAGTTGCGAGCTTCCAAAGGCAAGAAATTTGTACGTTCGAGATCCAATGCGGATCCCCTCATAGAGGGTCCTCTTCACCCGTCTCCAGATGTCTTGATTGTCTTGCCTGTTTGCATTGATTCGACCAAACTCGGGCTCTCCAACAAATTGGACGCGCAAAAAGCGATCCTGGAGCCAGTCGTACCTTCGAAAAACTCGATTCGAGGTTTCGATGGTCGGTGAAGATAGGAGCATTGTGGTCGGGGTGATGTATATCTTTCGCACGATTGCACAGTATTCAGGCACTCCGGCATGGGGAACATGATACTTTGCGTCTTCCATGTCGAAAAGATCCATGGGCTTCGAGAGTCTCTCATTCATGTCAGCAAGGTATTCAAGTCGCCGAGTAGCGTGCTCACTTGAGACTGCAGCAAGGGCAGCTAGGTGCTTGAGAAAGTCGAGGCCAATGCTATACTCGCATAATATACCTCTCGATATGCAAACCTCCAACTGATAGCGGACTTTGAAATCCAGGTGCACAGTAGGTACTGATCCAAGCTCGGCCGACGGTTGTTGATTGATGGCTCCTGTGCACGGAGGGTCCAGATATTCCCATGCGCTGACAGCCTTTCTCGTGTCAAACGCGCAATTGGGATGGCGGAAGACGTTGCATTCTGATAGAGTGGATTGCAGGACTTCATACACACTGTTATCACGCGCGCTATTGGCGTCAAAGGACAATCGGAGAGCCGTCCACCGTCCAATATTGATTTGGGAATCATCAGGCTCGTCATGAAGGGCGACTGGGAGACCAATCTGGGATTCGTCATCTTGGAGTATACTGGTCGCTCGACACCAAGCCCTATCTGGAGTCCATCTTTGAGGGTTTCTGTCAAAGCTGTCTAGGACGTTTTCCATTTTGCGAAAGTAATCAGGTGGGTGAGGCAAGGCGAAAACCAAATGCCGCCGATCTTTTTCCTGAGCCTCTAGAGCCGTTTTGATAGAAGAGATGTCTATGACAATCTTGTATTCTCTTGATGTCGCCCAATTGTTTGATGATGTAGATTTCGTCGAGCACGAGAAAAGCAGCATGAGCAGCTTTCTCTGTCGATCAAGCTCAAGCCTGGCACCTTGCTTCGTGTGAATCATTTTTAGCACATGCATCAACGTTGGCTCTACCATGCACCCGAAGCCCAGTGACCCTAGTACAAGCGTGACCTTTTCTGTCCGGTTGGACATGTGGGAAGCATTGTTGGCTGAGCGACGATGCTTCGAGTTTCCCGCTTCCTCATAAGGATATATTTTCAATCCTTGGGGAAAACGTCGAGTATCAGGATGCGGGACCAAGAAGCCGTTGGTCCAGAACCTGTTCCGTGGAGGAGGCTCAAACTTCATCACAACTGACGTTGCACCATACTTGGCGAACAGATTGATCAAGACAACAGTGCCCTCTGGGGAGAACCATTGCCATATGTGCCGTGCAGTGACATCCAAAGGTAATTTGTCAATCTTGAGGGTCAAGCTGGGTTTCCCACGCCATTCATCTCGTGATATCGAGGATCTAATTGACGTCGTCGAGTCAGAAGCCGCCATAGAACCACTGCACTGATGAGAGCCCGTTGAGGCCAACGTTGGAAGTAGAGGCGCTTGATGGGCAGGCCTCAGACAACTGTCATCACTCGTATGCTCGGCGACAATTCTACTACGCAGGTAGTTTTTCTGGAGTGAAAGCAGAAGTGCTGATACTGGATGTCAAGGTTGCTTCTTCGATTTCACTTGGCGCGAGGGAGTCGAAAAACGGACAGATAGACTGAATCGGGCTTGTAGCTTCTCTGTTGCGCCTAAGAATAGCGGTTGCCGGGTTCTCTTAGCAGGGAAGATGTTAGAAGTGAGCTTGTTCTATACCCACAAACATCTAAGTTGGAAAAGCAGGAGTAGTGGCATAGAGGGCGAGAAGCGCAGGCAGTTCTTGTGAGCGAAGAAAGGAGACGGAAGACAACAAGGTTGAGAAATTTAGTCGAGATGATGATGAAAAAAAAAAAAGAAGGAGAGCAAAAGAGAAGAGGAAGAAGGAGCGGATGGAGCTGACTCTTGAGTCACCTCAAACAGTACCTCCGTGCGTTGGCTGTAGCAGCAGAGATGCCCAACGGATACTTTACTTTTGGTCGAGCAATCTACACCGGGCACCTCTTGATCACGCCAGATGACAGTTATGGCAGTAAATTTTTGTTCAGGGTTGTCCGTTGTCACAAATCGGTTCTTCCGCATCACCTTGTTGAAGCTGAAACGGGTAGAGATAGGACAATTGGGTACGATGCCTCGACTACATCGACCACAATATGAATGTAACCAGACAGGGGGATGCAAGGAAGGAACGTGGGAAGATGTCGTCACAAGTTGGAGGCACTGGTCATCAGCCTGGCCACCATGCTGTCAATCGCATCAAGGGCCGATTCGTGATGCTACGAATAGCTGACTGGCGGCAGGCGGCAGCGGCGGGCGGCAGGCTATACCGGCCGCGGTGAAGGTATGTATATCGTTGTACGTAGCATCGTGTGATGGCGGTGATGTAATCGTCCTTTTGAAGTGGTGGTGTTGCACAAGAGAATGGCTCCAGCTTACTGGGCGATTCTTGGTCTCGGCCCCCATATGAGGTATGTACGCGATCCATTGCGATGGGTTCATGATGATGATGCGCAAGTAGACGTGCAAGTCGAGCGGCGGAGTCGATGTTAAAAGGGAAACAACAAGACGCCTTCACTGCCTACAGTATAATCGTCGAACGAGCAACCATGTGGCACAGTTTAATAAGCTCTCTCGAAGTTGGCATCTGGGGAAATGAGGCCCTTGGAAACTGGGACAGGAAACGCGATGCTGGGTGCATTGTGGCTGACGCGACGCTCAAGAGTGGGCGAGTACCTAAGGTACATTAGGCGAGACTCAAGAGCTCAGCCAGCAGTCCTCTCAGGAGTGACCAACAGAAACGCGTCAGGGCGTGTCGGAAGTTGGAACTAAAATATGTCGGTCCCCGCGCGCACCCGACTGAAAAAGGACACCACGGCGCCCGCTTCTGCTTCATCTGTAGACTGTAACATTGACTCCTACAAGTTACAACTCATACCTGCAGCATCCCTACTGTCCTGCTTCGACCTGCCTTTGCATCCCAACTTGCGACCGCGCCTCTCTGTCAAAGGGCGGAGTGGCTGTCCTTTCTCGTCCTCTGCGTCTCGCACAACTCGTCGCGCACACCGTACCGAAAGACAGCAAGTATCACGATTTACAGCGCCAGCAAGTCTTGAAGTCTTCAAGTCTTCGGTCGATCCTACAAGAAGCAGTCTTTTGCTTTCGCAACGCACATAGCTTCTCTTGGCCCAGCATGGTTTATCTCCGACAAAGTCAGCTTCCGGCGCTGAAGGAGTACAAGTACTCCGCCGTCGACCGGTCGCTGACATCCAAATACATCCTCAAGCCGTTTTACAACAATTTTGTTATCAAGCTGTTTCCGATGGGCATGGCGCCCAATTTGATTACATTGACGGGCTTCCTTTTCATCGTCCTCAACGTCTTGACGCTCCTGTGGTACAACCCGACTCTCGATCGAGACTGCCCTTCGTGGGTCTACTACAGTTGGGCCGTCGGCCTCTTCCTCTACCAGACTTTCGATGCTGTCGACGGCGCCCAAGCGTGAGTACATACCTGAGGGTTAGATTCTGAGCGTTTGACGACTGCTTGGACCTATACCAACTCTTGCTTCACCAAAAGGTGACGGAAAACTATCATCTCGGTCATCAAACGCTAACTCGACATGCAGACGTCGCACCAAACAGTCCGGCCCCCTTGGCGAACTCTTCGACCATGGCGTGGATGCGCTCAATACCAGTCTCGAAGTCCTCATCTTTGCCGGCTCACAGAACTTGGGGCAGGGATGGAAGACGGTTGCGACTCTGTTTGCGGGTACGTTGCTCCGACCCTGATTGATGGAATGATGAACAGAATTTTCACAGCCTGAGCCATGACCGCTGACACGAAGACGCGTGCCTTTGCAGCTTTGCTTACATTTTATGTCCAGACCTGGGATGAATACCACACCAAAACCCTGACTCTCGGTGTCGTCAATGGTCCTGTAGAGGGAGTTTTGATCCTAGTCTTGGTCTACGCCATGACCGGATATTTTGGCGGAGCCCACATCTGGCAACAAAGCATGTTCCTTACCTTGGGCGTCCCCGAAAACCTCGGCATACCGAAGATGATTTACAATTTTTCGTTCTCTGAATGGTATTTGGTCCAAGGCGTCATCGTCCTCGTACTCAACACCGTCGAGTCGTCATTCAACGTCATTCGTGCCCGTCATGATCGTGGAGACCGATCCAGAGGCGCGCTTCTGGGTCTGCTGCCATTTTTTGGTATCTGGACCTTGATTGTGACGTACCTCTACCTGCAGCCAATTGTCTTGAACCACCATCTGGTGCCGTTTGTATTCTTTACCGGCATCGTCAACGCGTACAGTGTCGGACAGATGATTACGGCTCACTTGGTCAAGTTGCCCTTTCCATATTGGAATGTGCTGGCCATTCCCCTTGCCTTCGGTGTCATCGACTCGCTCGCTCCTTTGTGCCTCCAGCGATTTGGTATTGGCTGGCCCAGTGCTCTCGGCAACGGCGAATATCAGGTCTCATACAGCTTTCTCATGCTCGGTCTGGCCTTGGGAGTCTATGGCAGCTTTGTCGTCGATGTCATTGTTTCAATTTGTGACTTCCTCGACATCTGGTGTCTCACCATCAAACACCCGTATAACGAATTCGGTCCCAAGGTCCAGGGTGAGAAGATCCAGTAGCTTCACCTCATAAAATACACATCATTGGCTAGTTGAAGAGAAGGACGAAGAAGAAGAAGAAATCACTGAGACGTCTCGACAAAGCTTTTGATGTGATGGCGAAGTGGCTCCACAGGCCGATGATTTCAAAGACAAAAAAGAAATGAACCGAAATGCAGAGTCAAGACGATAAAAATCCGGAGTACCGACGCGAGGATGACGTACTAGAAGCATGTAGACGTGCGCTCACGGACGGAGAGACGGAGAGATGATGGTCATGAGCATGGGATCACGAGGATCCCACGCAGGTTATGCGCGATTGTGTTATGAGAAACAAAATTTGTCCAAAAGAAGGTTTGTCCCTTGAAGATGCGTGGTGGAATTACAAATCACGTCCCAGAGGTGCCATCCTAAGATGAGGCACCAAAGGGAACGTGGACATTCATTAATTAATTTACGGAGCGAAGACTTTATTCATCTTGGTCGTTTTATCTAGGCGCCCGCCCCCCCCCCCCCCCCCTCCCTTTTTTTTTCTTTTCCAGCATGGAGTTCTAGTTTAGTTGCACTACCTCTACATTCTGCGGTTATCTGCTCAGAGACCGCTTAAACGGGGTGGCGAAGGCGAGAACCCCTTTAATAATCATGATTTACATTGCTTGTTGTGTCGTGAAGTTGAAGAGACTACATAATAAGCTTTCTTCAAGTATGGGGTGTGTACATGTAGATGAATGAGGCTAAATCATGATAGTAACGTTTACTCATTTCTCACTTGAGGACTTACGGTCCCGAGCGACTGAATATCACCCTAAACTTCAAAGTCCAGTCCAGTCCAGTGTATTTCTGGTCTTTTGCCACGTCGAAAGGGAACCCAGGGAATGTGTGATGCCAGCTACCAAGTATTGTCCCTCCCTTATCCCCCGATCCACGGCTTGAAGATGATCTATGGCCGGAAATACAATTTGTTTTCAGTGTGCAGGGTAACGAGAGAAAGCCGACGCACGTGTCTTGCTGGAAGTCTGTGAACTAGGTACATACTCAGCTTTCATCTATTGTTGCCAGGTGAGAGGTACTGTACCAAAGGAGGCACGTTAACGTTATGACATACGGGTAACGGATACACTAAATAAACTCTGGAAAACCCCCTGAATTATTCGCAACTTCGGGCCTATTCTGTAGTCTACCCTACCCGCCTTCCCGTGTTATGCCATGCATGGAATTCTTTCTTCCAAGACCTCTCCACCACCACCACCCCCCCCCCCCCCCCCCCCCCCCCCCCCCCCCCAAAAAAAAAAAAACCGTAACTCTACCCCAGATCCCTTGCCTTTTTTTCTTTCTATAAGATCCCTCAAGGCATCAACCTCTTGGGCGTACGAGGATAATAACTCGCCAAATGCACACTCGGCAAGTTCAAATACCACGCCACCACCCGATCCAGCCCAATTCCACCTCCCCCATGCGGCGGCACCCCCGCGCTCCGAAACACATCCACATACTCTTTAATCCCATTACTCTTCGGATCAACCCCCTTCTTGCGAATACGCGCCTCCAGCGCCTCTGGCAGATGGATACGCTGCCCGCCCGAAAGAATCTCCTGCCCACGCATAAAAAAGTCAAACGCGTTTGTGAGGGCCGGATTCTCAGGATCCTCCATTGCGTAAAAGGGCCGCGCGCCCTCTGGGAACTTGTCCAGGACGTAGAAATCCGTCTTGTATTTCTCGCGGATCAGTGCGCCGAGGGCTTTTTCCTGAGGCGTGGACATGTCTTCGTGGTCGGACACGTTGCGGTATTCGGGAGGTCCGTGGGCGCGGAGGAGGGCCTGGCCTTCGGCAAAAGTGAGGCGGACTTCGTGGCCTGGTTCGGGGAGGAGGAAGTCTTCGGAGGGGTAGACGGTGCGGATGAGGGCGATTTGGTCGGCGCAGCGGGTGGAGAGGCCGCGGAAGATGAAGAGGAGGACTTGTTCGAGCATGGTGCGGACTTCAGTGTAGGTGTCTTCGATTTCCATTTCGAGATCGAGACCGGTGAACTAGATATGGAGCGTGTTAGATTGAATCATTCATGAAATCCTGTTGTAAGTTTTCCCTCTGTCGAAGGTGTTGAAGCAGCAAAACAACAACAACAACCTCACATGGTTGAGTGTTTGCATCACCGAGTTCAACCTCCAATGCACATAATCACCAAGACTGCTCGTAAAAAAAAAAAAAAAAAAAAAAAAAAAAAAAAAAAACGTACCTCAGTCATATGTCTCGGGGTATTCGAATTCTCAGCCCGAAAGACAGGTCCAATACAGTACACGCGCTTCCGCCCACCCGCAATCTCAAACTGCTTATAAAACTGCGGCGACTGTGCCAAATACGCCTGCTTGTCGAAATACGGCATCCCAAACACATTCGAACCTCCCTCCGACGCCGCACCAATCAAGCACGGAGGCTCAAACTGATTAAAGCCCTGCGAATCAAGGTACTCGGCAAACAACTTACGCGTCGCCATGCGCACATCCGCAATAGCCTGCTGGACCGGCGCGCGCTTATGCATAGCCGGATTATTCAAATGCGTCGCCATGCTCGCACTCGGCACATTATCAAGCGACACAGCCTCGACGCCCTTGCGAGCCTGCTCCAATGCGGCAGCAGTGTCCGCGGCAGCAGCAGCACCCCCTGCATCTTCGTCGTCGAAGTTGACGACGGGTTTTCCTGCGACTACGAGACCCATGCCGAGGACCTCGGGGCCGGGGGCGATACAGTAGCATTTTGTTATGTGTAGCTCAAACGTCGAGACGCGAACACTTTTTACGGGCTCGAGTGGCTTGGCGAGGGTGCCCTCTACGAGGACGAAGCTCTCGAGCGTGAGGCCTCCGATCCATTTTACCATTTGCTTGGAGACGGGTTTGCCGTCGGGGCTGGCGGCCACGACGCCCTGGATGGCCCAGTTGCGCTCTTCGCGGAGTTCGATGAAGGCCATTTTGGCGCCTTGCATGCGGGAGTTTTGGATCCAGCCTCGTACTTTAAAGGTCTGGCCTAGGTGGGATTCGTTTACATCCTTTAGATGGATTCGCTCGACGGATACGGTGGTTTTGGGCGTGACTATGCCGTAGTTGTCTTTGGCGAGATCTTCGGTGTTGCCTGCGGCAGCTTTGGCGGCGGCTTGCTTGGCTTGGTGCTCAGCTGCGCGCTTGGCCTTTTCGGCCTCCTTCTTTGCCTTGGCTTCGGCTTTCTTCAAGGCCTTTTTGGAGGGACCGGCTTCGTCTTCGGCGCCGGGGGCTGATGCTTCGGGAGAGGCCGAGGGGGGTGCTTCGTCGACGGGCTTGGCCGCGGCTTCGGGCTGGGAGGGAGGCGGGTTGTCGGCCATGGTGCGTGCTTGCAATATCCTTTGGACTTTTCTAGTTCACGTGCGCGTGTGTCGATGTTGGGTATGAGATGACTCGAGAGCTCGGGAAGCTCTTTTTTGTTTGTATTGTCGTCTCAAAGGTACGAGTTTGTTGGAAGATTGGCCTCGTTGGCGGCGAGTGTTGCGGTTTTACAGAAACGAAGAGAGAAAGTGACTCGATCCGAACGACAAATTTCTATCCAACGGCGATGCACGTCGGGTTTCAATGGCGGGGCAACAACAGCAGCCAGCTGCCAGCTCCACCATGACGCACCAGCTCCGGCTCCGGCGGCGGGGCAAAACTTTTTTACGACCAAACTTCAAGAAGGTGAAGAAAAGAAGGCAACACGGCAGTTTCGTTGTCTCTTTTATTGTGATATTGATTTTTTTTTTTGAATCATGCTAATAATACCGGCCTGGATTACCTATTAAATACTGAGGCCTTGCTAGCACAAACCAATACTCATAACAACACAGACAGCGGCAACCTGCGAGTTCTGTCTGGTCACCACACCTGGACCTTTGTTGCATTGCACAATGACTTCCTATCAGCCAATATCCATGTATGTACACACAAAAACAAGACTTTCAAACACGTATTATAAGCAAACACAGAAGCCATTGCAGTCAGTAACAGTGCCTGTCTACGAGGCCAACGAAACAAGCATGCTCCCCCAACTCCATCCCCTCCCCCCCCTTTCGTTTCAAACGCCTCTGCTGTGAAAAGCAAGATCGAAAAAGCAAGCTCCGAGTGTTAGATCATCGATTCTGGCGTGATACATTGAATGGAAAAGATGAATTTCCATGGGTCGTGATTTGAATAAGGGCACCAAGACAGCCTGCAGGCCTGAGGAGGAAGAAGAGCATAAATACAAGGGAAAAAAAATGTCCCTGGATCGAGAGTCGCCGACATTGTAAACCACAAGAGATACATACAGGCATCAACCTTATCTGCCTACGAGACCACAGACTCGACTCATCCCACCTAACAAGCCTACTCAGAGTCAAGAGAAAAAAAAGTCTCGAGGAAGAAAAAAAAAAGAAGAAGAAGAAGAAAGGGTGCGTCAGAGGCGGGAAGAAGAAAAGACGAGACAGGGGGTATCAATGCGAACTCCTTCGCTGCAAGTACGCCTTGGCACTCTGGGCGTGGGGCTTCTAGTCCAAGTCCACAGCTTCGGCGTTCTCGCATATGTAGACATTGACGTGATGATCGCCGCGGGCGGCGCATCCTAGAATCGGCTGGTGTGGATGAAAGGCCGTTGCGGAGATGGGGCCTCCACGGTGGTGTAGGAAGCTAGAAGAAGGGTCGAGACGGGAGAGCTCATTGCCTCGGAGGTTGAATACCTTGACGGTGTGCTGGGATGTGCCTCTGTGTGGATAGTCAGTACATGAACCTCGCTCGGCCAGCCACTGTCAGAGAAATTGTTTCCTTTTCCTCTCCTGTCATTTCCCTCTCTTGTATCGGTGAGGAGTAATGAAAAAGAGGGAAGGGGGAGAAGGGGGAACCTACACAGCAATAACCGGCAAATGCTCATGCGTACTCGCCGTCCTCAACGTATCCTTCGTTGTCTCAAACGACCTCAACGCATTATCCATACGAATATCCCATATCCGAATCTTCCCATTCCGACTCGCACTTATCAACTCCCTCTGCCCCCCCCTCTGCATATGCACACTCTTGATCCACTGCCTCTCCGTCTCATCCTTCCACTTGCGCACCATGGAATCCTGCGGCCGCTGCCTCGTATCAAACACCCGCACGGCCCCGTCTCCAAACCCAGCCACAAAGACATTCCCCGTCATCTGATCCGACGTCAGGGACGTGACACACGAGCCAGATCGGGCTGGGATATCCATAATGCACGTCTCGTGCGCGGCGTACCATACTCGTATCACGCGCACGTCGCCCGCTACGAGACATCGTCCGGATACTTGCTGCCAGTCAAAGACCATGCCGGAGTTTACGTTGCTGGGGACCATGTGTGTGAGGGCGCGCCAGGAGGTCGCGAGCTCGGCGTCTGGATCGGAGTCGTATTTGCGGTAGACGCGGATGACGCCGTCGGAGGAGCCCGTCATGAGGAATGCTTCGTCGTCTTCATTTATAAATTTCATGTCGCTGATTTTGGAGCCCGGGGGGTTGCCATTCGAGAAGCGGCTGAGTCGGCTTTGTTTTTTCCAGTCCCATACTGTGACGGTGTTGCCGTCGTCGGAGACGGCGAGGTGGTCCTCGTACTGGTGGAAGGTCATCTTGGCGGGCTGAGCGCCGTTGTTGACGACGGCGAGCTGGTTGGTCCATTTGTGTGTGCCTGCAATCTGCTTGAGTGGTTGGGTTTCCCTGAGCATGGTATCGTTACGGGATCTCCTCCAGAGACGTCTGTTGTACTCGTTACTACCAGGCTCATCGGCCTCATTTTGTTTCATTTGCGGCGCGTGGAAGTATTCGGTGGACCATTCTATGAATCGGCTTTTGAGTGGCAGGCTCAGCGGCTTGGACATGTCTCTTTCCTCATAAGAACCTGTTGTTGGCTCGCGTGCGACGTTGTAGGTCGCTGGTGCGGTTGCTTGGTCAATCTGTTCTGGCGGCGCTGCCATCTGATCCAGGGCGAGCCTAGAGGACGCCGGCCGCTGTGGCACGGGCGCTGCAGGAGTAATCGGCCGTGGTCTGTCATCGCCTGCAACGAGCGAGGGAAAGAGCAGACTGGCTGTTCGTCGAAGCAGGCCAGGTGATGACCCCGAGGCTGCCAGATGGCCGTCGAAGCTGTATCTTTGAGAAGCCGCCGACGCGCTTCTCGATATTGCGCTCTGTCTTGCTCGTGTTTGAATTTCCCGCATGCATGCCAGGGCAGCTTCTCCCAGACTGGACTTGATGAGGGCCATGTGGACGTAATCAACGACCATGGTGGCTTCACGCTGAACCTCGGGGTGCGGGTCAACGCTGAGAATCAGCGCATGCTTCCAGCAGGCCATGTACACTGTGTTGTGAGAAAGCCCATGGGCAGTTGGCTTTATCGTGCCGTCCTTTCTCCGGTTCTCGGGCCGCGCATAGTGCAGTCCCATCTTGTAATCCTGCCCGTCGTTTCCTGGTGGGAAGAGGAGATACTCCTTTTCCTCTTGCAGCTGCTCGTAAGCAGCCACAAGGATCTTGTTCTCAAACCGATTGATGAACCGGGACAGGTAGCAGACAAACTCCCTTCGCACCAAGGGACTGCCGTCTGTGCCCATTTCCAGAATCGTCCAGGCAATCGACTCTTCGATGCGGGTCACCTCGTCCGTCAACTGTGGAATGCCCATGAATGTGGTGTAAGCAACGACCATGGCAGCGCGAACTTCGCAGCAGGGGTCTTTCATTAAATACAACAGCTTCACGTAGGCATTTTCTCTGATTCCCTGCCACTTTGCCTCGGGCAGATCTGACCACAGCTGACTGATGCACAGGCCGGCCCACTGCCGGAGGAGCGGGTTCTCGCTTTGTATGTGAACAAGGCACGACACCATGACGTCTGACTGGCTGCAGACCATCTGCCCGCACGGATGGTCTTTGCACAGCATCGCGAGGACAAAAGCGCACATGGCTTTGTGCTCATCGTTGTCAACAAGAGGAAGGCTTTCGGAAGGTCTGAGAATATGCGCAAAGTAGCTGTACCCGCTATCCTTGATCAGATCCGCTTGGCAGGTGATGTCTACGGCCAGAAGCCTCGCCCAGATGAAGACCATGACGGGCTTGAGCTCGATAGCGGCAGACTGCAGAAGCTTGAGCACGTAGGGGAATATGCCTATGCTCAGGGCCAGTTGGACGGACCACGGGCCGAGGTCGAGGAATCTGCCTAGCAAAATGAGAGCTCGCACTCGATGGTGCTGGCTGAGGAGGACCTGCAGAACGACAGGCAACTGTTCCGGTGGCCGCTGTTCCACGGCGTCTCCCCTAGTAAGGTAGACGTCGAAGGCAGTCAGCTGTTCCGCAAAGAAGTCCGAGTTGGTGTATTCGAAATCCGTTCCTTCGTTCTCCTTCTTCTCCAGCATGGGCAGCTGCGACAGGGCCATGTCGACAGCCAAGTCCCACGTCGCCCACAAGGGGTGCTGATGGGTGTCGGGTAGCACTGGGTAGGTCAGAGGATGACAGCCATAAAAAGTCATGATCCGTTGTGCCAAAAGAAAATTCCTAAACAGCGCAGCAACCATCAGATCTTGACGAAAGAGTTTGCGAAACAGCTCTCGCGGCAAGGTTGTCCACGCAATAGTATCGGTAATAGCAGTAAAAATCCAGTTCAGCTCTCCCAGCGGGGTCCGTCTCTCCTGAAGACGTCCCGGAAGCTGCTTGGCACGTTGAGGCGTCAACTGAGTCTTGAGCGGATTCTGGAGCACGAAAAACCATAGCGCCATCTCTATTGGCGTGGTCAGACATGCCGTGAAGAGGTCGGCCGGCAGCTGTGGGTTGGTAGGCAAGTTCTCCTTGACGGAGCATGCAGCCAAATGGATGTAAGGTCGAAAAACGGTCTTTTGATAATGAGGATCTCGGCCCGCGGCTTCTTGCTCTTCTTCCTCGTGCTTGTCAATAAAGCGGTGATAATTATTGAGAATATTCCCAGCTTCTGAGCAGTCCCAGACGAATATTGTCGGGGCTTGCAACCAGTGCTGCAAGTCGTATAATGATACCGGTATATACTGAGTGTAATTCTTATTAAACACCCAGATCTCTCCCGACGGAGTAGGTTTGGGCACGCCGTGACCATTGTAGTGCAGCAGGACGCGTTCCTCTTTGGCATTGCGGCGCAATGAGACACAGAATTTCTTAGTTTCCTCGACTGATGGATCCAGATACTGCTTGTATCGTGCTCGGATAGCCAAGGTTTCGTACTGCGTCTGGAGCGCCTTGCCAATGTTCTCGAGCGCTTTCTGAATGGGGGGCACGGTCGGATCAGTCCACGCTTCGAGTCTGGCACCAGGAGTCGTCTTGAGCTGATCGGGCGGTTCGACTCCAATGTTCAAGCACACGGCCAGCGCGGCGGAAACTGTCTTGAGCCTATCTTTTTGTCTCCAATCGTCGAGCTCGATCTCCAGAGGTTTTGGGTTCCCATTGTTTTCATGTCGCTTATCCGTGAAATACATGTACCAATTCTAATATAGCAGTGTTAGCACGCGACCACTGACCAGTCGTGCTTAGAATGGGCTGTCCCAAAGTATCCAGCTACGGCATGCGAGAGCACTTCACGTGGAGGCTGGCTTCCAGGAGCTTTTGCATCCGCACCACGCAGGCTATCACATGATCGTTGTGGAAGGAGCGCAAGCAGCGCGCAGCAAGACCCAAGACAGAACCAAATAGTAAAAAGAATTGCAGACATACACTTGCTAGCACCGAGAGTATTTGCTCGGATTGGTAGTGGTGCTGAAAGCCGTGCCGTGCGCCATCTGGAGGGCGTGAACTGTCGCTGTCGTAGTCGTCGACGATGCGAGGTGCGAAATCACTCTTGGATCGCTTTAAAAATTTCACACCTGGCCGCTGGAGCCATTCCTCCTCACTCTCGTCCCGCATCGCAACAGCTTCCGAGCTCATCTCCGCACTGGGCGTGCGAGCTGCTGCTTTGGCATCCTCAGGAGGGATGTAGAGGAGATTGGCGCGGCCGGTTCTCCTGCCGGCTCTTACGCTGGATCGCGAGGTTGATGGCTGGCCATTGGTGGCCGGGCCCGACGGCAACGATCCATGTTGATCGGTTTCAGATCGGAGTATCATGGCCGCAGAGCTTCCATGAGTCGCGCAAAATAATCGTCTTGTCGCGAGGGCGACGACGCTTGGTGGTGGAGGATGGCTGAGCGGGAGGAAGCCGGCGTTGGAGGAGGAGCCCTGGTGCGGGACGACTACGAGGAGGGCGAGGTTGCCGGATTAGGTACGCAAAGGCGGCGGGGACTGGCTGTTGCTGGCTCGGTAAGGTCTGGCTCAGTAATGTACGGCGGTACGCCTTGTACGTGCATATTATGGCCTTAGCAGCAGCCTTGGAGAGACGTAAACCGGAATACAGATTGTCGTACATACATACGAACTGTACCTGACCGACTACCTAACTTATAAGGCCGCGGAACAAGAGCCACGTTCATGTTCCACCGTATGATGCTGAGCCGGCCGGCTGCCTGCCAGCTGCGCAGAACATTGTCTGCTGTGCAGCATCTCAGCGATCATCCAACAGTGTCAGTAGCGGCAGCCGACTGGCTGCAAAGTTGGATAGAACCCACACCATCACCAAATTAGTGGACCTTGCGATTGTGTCTCACCTCACCGCCTATCAAGCCGATATGTACATACTAATCCAAACCACTTCCGGCAGCATGTCTTGTCGTCGACTCTTCCAGGGCCATTTCAAGTCCGCAGGAGCCGCACATACCAACCTGGATGGGAATCATCTGCTCGACGTTAACTCATTAGTAGCCGGCCGATGAGTTGATTGTGGCGGATCGGTCCGCCCAACACTTGGAAGAAGCAAAATGAAGCTGCGCTGCGTAATCGACGACTTGATCATGGCGTTTGCCGATGACGAGCTACATAATTTAATACCGCTCATGAGATCTCCGCTTCGGGTTCGTTCCCGAAATGCACGACTCGAGGAATCGAGTTGGGACAGTTCGGATTGATCAAGTTGCTCAGAGTTGCTCCTAGGCAGCATGACCACGTGGGCATTTGAAACGGGGCGTATACGATTCACAAGCAAACTAGGTAGGCATACGCACAGTTCACCATCCTCAACCTATCGCGGACACATTCCATATAGGTAGCTTGTCGAGGTAGTGATCGCTATGGAGCCGGAGTTGTCGCATCGCCGATGTCCAGCGGTACCTATCCAAGTGTTCAAGTTTTCGTGGTCGCCGGCTTACATAATGTACTCCGGAGTTGCTCGGTGCCAAATAGACGACGCGACGACTCGTCCTTCAAAAGGTTAGGTTACCTAGGTAGGTAGGCACTTGGAGTTTTCGTAGTCTATAGCACTTGGTTTGGGATGTACATATAGACTGCCATCGTAAATCTGTGATATGTCTTTGATTATTTGATGTTCTTTATGGGTTCACCGTTTCGTGGCTCTAGGTATGTAGTCCGTAGAGCTCACGCGACTGGATCGTCATCGCCACCTGGCGGATTAAACTCTGATGCGTTGGCACTGGGCAGTCTCCATGATGAATTCACGATGGCGGAGGTGGATGCCGCCACATCCTGGCCAGCCCCTTGATTTCCCGTCAGGGTGTGGCTTGGTTGTGCCCACACGGGCGGCACGGCCTCAAGGCTCACGCATATGTATGTACATATGCACCTACTCCGTACTTCGAAGTTCGTACCAGGGTACTCCGTACTCCGGAGTCTCTACCAGAGTCCAGAGCAGATGTACGCAACCTCATGATGTCTTTTGCTCCAATGACAGATTAGTCGTGAAATTACAATTGGATTCATGACTATAACTAGTTATATCTTGTCTGTGTTGCTTGTGTGAGTCGAACAGTTTCCTCTCTTGACTCCCATTGTGAGAACTGTAGATCGAGCGCGGCCAAAGCCATACACATCGGTGCCCAAGTGAGGTAGCCTTTACCTCCGGAATTACATATATGTACTCCGTACAATTAAGAAGACAGGCTAAGGGCATTAGGCCAACGACCAAGAGTATGGGTAGCATCGGGCTCAATGCATTCAAGTTAGACCGCGCAAACTGTCTCAATTCAATTTGGTTGCCGTTGTCGTCGGAGAAAGAGAGGGCGGGACGAGAAGTCGCAGGGTCGCCACGATCGCATCTGACTGCCGTTTGTGGTTGAGGAAACGTTTGTTGGCGTGCATCGTGCATTGAGTCTCCACGGGGGCTGCCGGGACTGCAGGGGGCTGCAGGGGCTAGGGGCTACCTACGGAGTAGACATACTGCACATAGGTGCTCCGTATACCTACTGTACCTACTGCACATGTACCTATGTAGGTAGGTATGTATGTACTAGGTACATAGGTACAGGCCATTTTCCGGCTTGTTTATGGAGATGCAGCTTCGTGTTTGTCTCTTTGGTGATTTGTTTGCATCTGTCAACGATCCTTTTCTATTTCTCAAAACTCGGAGGTAAACTCGCACGGCGGACAGCAACGCTGCAAAGAACTCAGCCATGTCGGTACATAGGTACCACTCCCCTTTCTTTGCTGTTTGTGCCTGTCCTTGCCCATGCCAGCCTCCAGGGTCCGCAGCCAGAGTCAGCCGAGTACCGACAGTCTACTCCGTACAGCATCTACAAAAGTTGCCCTCTGCGCGGACAGGGCAAGGACAAAGGGCATTCACTCCGTAGTCCGTATTGCGTCTGATCAGAAAAGGCCCAAGGGACAAGTCAGGAGGGACAAAGAACAAGCCAGGACAGCCGGCACTGACTTAGTCTGATGATGATGATGATGCGCAATGTGCACAACAAAGAAGGCCCAACCTTGAACCAACAATGCTCTAGCCGCTCTTAGCAGCGGACCATTCAATGATGAAACGGGACTGAATGGAGCCATCATAAGCGCCTGAATCCTTGCAACCCGCTGGTTTGCGCGCAGACTCCCCCAACCAGCCAATCGCTCTTTGTCACGGCGTGCGCGAGAAGTTAGAACTTTAGAAGCACGAACTCACGACTCACAACAACCTCCTACCTACTTTTTTTTTTGTTTTCTCCCCACGGACGTAGCCAAGCTCGTTGCGATAACAATTTGCCATCGATTGCCCATCGTCAGTCATCACCAGATTGGGGTCCTCTCGTCTGTTGACAACGAGGAGTCGTAGACTTTGCCTTCGACAAGTTTGCGACATATTTTCCTGCCTCCTCCTGTTGCCTGCACCGTACCATTCCCCCTGACGGACGCCTCCTCCTCCTTCCCCCCCTTCTGGAATTCACGTCTGAATCCACGTCCCCGAAAAAAAAAAAGGCGGCTGGCCGAGAAAGTCGTTGGTAACTTCGCACGCTCTGAATGGCCCACTACATGCTCACCCAGCCATCCTCTGACTCGGGCGCCCATTTACTTGCTCCCCGTCTACGTCTTGACCTGGAATTGACAAACCGCTGCCTTTTGTTCTCGCCATTGGCTGAAGTCGCTCGACGAGTGTGTGACCGCTCTGTTCGCCGCGTTCTCGACATCATCCCTCGTTCGACTCGAGACGTCGCCTGCACGCGACCTAAACTCTTCGCTTGCACACCATTTTAGTGTATTACCGTCATCTCCAACCTCGATTGTGTGAATCCGATTTGAACAACGCCACGCCTTCGACCCCGACGACCATCCGCGACAAAATTTTTGGTGCCCAAACCTGAGCTGACCGGCCCTCGGTCCCCGGGCAATCATGGCCTTTTTGTTTAAGTCCAAGAAGAGCCAGGAGCGTGCCTTGTCAAGTCGCGATGGCAATTCTCATTCAGGGTCGCAGGGGTCTATCCAGAGTGCCGGCGCTCGCATGCCCCGCGATGATCACAAGCATGCCGTTCAACGAGCCACACCTACGGGGAGCTTTGCTTCCGCGGACAATATCGGTACTGGCAGTCCCGAGCAGATTCGTCGCGGGGGGAGTCTTGAGCAGATGCAACCAGCAGATTTGACTGTAAGTCATTCGAGCCGCCAAGAATACTGCAATTTCGCACTTTGAACGTCCTGTTCATCTCTAATTCCTTTCGTCTTCTGGCCAGCAGCATCGCAACGGCTCCATTACTTCGAATCCAAATGCCTCCCTATATCCGTGGTCGCAACGGCGGCTGACCTACACATCACCGAGTCCGACCCCGTTTCCCCGATATGGCGCCGCTGTCAACGCGGTCGCTTCGAAAGAAGGTGATATTTACATGATGGGCGGTTTGATCAACAGCTCGACAGTCAAGGGTGACTTATGGCTGGTGGAGGCTGGTGGCAATCTAGCCTGCTACCCACTAGCAACCACAGCCGAGGGCCCTGGTCCTAGAGTTGGGCATGCCAGCTTACTCGTCGGCAATGCCTTCATTGTGTACGGTGGCGATACAAAAATCAAAGAGGCTGATGAGCTCGATGAGACGCTGTACTTACTAAACACATGTGAGTGGAAAGCGAGGCGACAGTGTCTATTGCCAAATCAGACAGACAGCGACACGCGAAGCGACGAAGAGAAGCTGATAAGACAATGAACGATGTAGCTACGAGGCATTGGTCTCGCGCATTACCAGCCGGCACCCGCCCTTCTGGGCGTTATGGTCACACGCTCAACATTCTTGGCTCAAAAATTTACATATTTGGAGGGCAGGTTGAGGGCTTGTTCATGAATGACCTCTCAGCTTTTGATCTGAACCAACTGCAATCTCCCAACTACATGTGGGAGATTCTCCTTAATAACGACCCCTCACCGAACGCGCCACCCGCCCGTACAAACCATACCGTCATCACATACAACGATAAATTGTATCTCTTTGGCGGGACCAACGGCGTCGAGTGGTTCAACGATGTGTGGTGCTACGATCCAGCTGTGAACTCCTGGTCCCAGCTGGACTGCATTGGCTACATTCCCCCTTCGAGAGAAGGCCACGCCGCTGCTGTAGTGGACGATGTTATGTACGTTTTTGGTGGTCGCACGGAGGAGGGAACCGATCTAGGAGATTTGGCGGCTTTTAGGATCAGTTCGCGCAGATGGTACACCTTTCAGAATATGGGGCCGTCGCCCTCGCCACGATCCGGCCACAGCATGACGACGGTGGGCAAATCGGTCGTCGTTCTTGGCGGCGAGCCTAGCTCGGCGACGACGTCAATTCATGATCTAGGCATCATGTATGTTCTCGATACGAATAAGATTCGATATCCCAACGATGGCCCGCAGGGCGCTCAGCGCGCACCCCAAGGTTTCCGTCGACCTAGTACGAGCGACGCCATAGGTCCCTCGAATCGGCAGCCGCCTCAGGTCTCTGCTGCACATGATGAGAGAAACCCCGGGATAGCTCCAACTGTCGATGCCGCTGGCGTCGCTTCCGTACCGCCGGGCGCTAGATCTACCAGCGGCTACCGCTCTCCAACCCCTACCAGATCAGATCCGTCAACCAGCCCTCAACAAACCTCGGGGGGCACTTTTTCTTCCATCCCACCAGCAAAGTACCCCCCATCGAAACTCCCTCGAGCTGGAAGCTCGGCCAGTCCTGTTGGGCCGCCTCCCTCGGGGCCAACTCCTGCCAAACCTATGGCCGGCGAGCATGCACCTCTTATGCGAGCTCGCGGCACTTCCGCAGACCGGGCCGGCCCAGGATCTGGCTATTCGCAACCCACGCCGGCTTCTTACACTAACGCCGCAGTAATTCCTGCAGCTGCTGCCGCTGCTGGTGTCGTGGCTGGAAACGAAGCAGCCGCGATTAATGGCCGACGAACACCCACTTCGCAGGCGGCTCAGGTGGCTAAGCAGGAGCCTTCTGCCGCCATGGACGCGGGCAGAGGAGGTCAGAGGGGCCATCGTCATCTCCAAGGCTCTGTGGATAGCTCAGCCGAGATGGGAGCGAGAGCCATGCGGCCTTCGTCGCCTCCTCCTCCGACGCGACAACCGAGCAATCCAACCTCTCGACGGTCTTCCGTCAGGAATTCGCAAACCGTGGTCTTGCTCAAGGAACTGGATGCGGCAAGGAACAGAAACGCATGGTACGCTTCCGAATTAGAGCTGGCGCGAAAGTCGGGGTATATTTCTGCGGCAACCATGAACCCTCTGGACGCGAAAGCAGCCGAGACGTTTGACGATGAAGATCGACCACTCATCGAAGCGCTGCTGGCCATGAGGATGGAACTAGCAAACGTGCAGAGCTCCGTGGACAAGCAAGCTGTTCTTGCCGCAAAGCAAATTGCCGAGGCAGAGAAACAACGCGACGCAGCTATCCAGGAAGTGGTGTATGCCAAGGCTAAGCTGGCTGCGCAGACGGGAGGTGGCAGCTTGGCGAGCACGCCCCAGCTGGACAGCGAGCGCGACGAGCCTGGCGAACGATCGCATGATTTGGGTAGGAAGCTGGCTATGGCGCTGCACTTGCAAAAGGATCTCAAGTCGCAGGTGGAACAGCTCAAGAATGAGCTGGCGGCCGAGAGGAACGCACGTCAGCTGGCGGACGACACTACTGCTGCTGCTCAACAGCGGTTGACAGATCTAGAGACCTACAAGCAGCAGACATCGACCGAAGTCGGTCGATTAAAGGCAGAGCTTCACCTGGTACAGCGGGACGCTCGTGAGCAATCGGTCATGTCTGCCGAAGCCGTGGCCGCGCTGGAGCTGATGAAGGTGGAACGAGGCGAGTTCGAGGTCAAGTACAAGGAAGCCGTTGGCGCGTTCAAGAATCACGATGAAACGTTTGATTCGCTGCGGAGCGCCGTCACCGCATCGCAGGATGCCAGGTCGCATCTTGAGAAGAAGCTTGAAGAAGAACGCGCCGCGCGCGATAAGATTGAAGAGGAACTGAACAAGTTGAGAATGGAGTTCGACGCCCGCACCAGCGAATTGGCTTCTTCGACGCAACGCCTCCGCGATGCTGAAGAATTGGCCGAGAAGCACGCCAACGAGGCGCGAACACATCGCCATGCACTCTTATCGGGGCTCGACAAGTTGTCGACGCGGGAACTGGCAGATGGTGGCAAAGGCGATGGCGAGCGCGTGCTGGTTCTGCAAAAACAGATTGCAGCCAGCAGCGAGCTGGTCAAGAAATATCAACATGATGCTAATGACGCTGCGGACAAGCTGCGAAGTGCCGAAGAGCGGATTGCCGGGCTGGAACAGTACCAGGAGCAATCCAGTAGGGAGGGCGTCGCGATTCGGAGACAGCTACAAGCCGCTCTGAGGGAAACTCAAAGCCTGATGGCCGGACACACGGACCTCCAGAGAAAGCTGGCGGTGCAACAGCTCGAGACGAATGCCATGACGGTCCAGCATCATGCCCTCAAGGACATCCTCGCCGAACGCGGCATCAGTCCGACCACGGCCATCCGCTCCCGCGGCCTCACGAGCCCGAGAACCAATTCGCCCGAGCAAACCCGCCTACGAGACCTAGAGACACAGCTTGCCGGCGCCACAGCCGCCCACGAAGAAAGCAGACAGCAATTTGAGGCACAGCAGCGGGATTCAGAAATGGCGTACCGCGAAAAACTCGAACAACTCGAGGCCGACTACCTCTCCGTCGTGTGCTGCTTCAAGAGCGCAGAGCAAACCCTCCAACAACTCAAAGACCAAATCACCAAATACGAAAAAGACAACGGGCGCCTCAAAACCGAAAACCAAGAGCTGGAAAGCCAACGCGACGGACTACAAGCCCGCATCGAGGCCTTAATGACTGAAACCCACGCCTCCGGGTCCCAACTCGAAAAGAATCTCGAATCTTGGAAAAAGGACGTAGCCGAAAACAAACAACAGCGCGATGCCGCAATCAAGTCTCTCGAGCAAATGCAGTCCGAGAACGCCCTTCTCGAACAACGCGCCGGGGACGCGGAGCAAAAAGTCGCCCTCCTCCTCAACCAAGTGGAGCACTCCGTGGATAACTATCGACGACGCAGCCGCCAGGCACCAAGCATGACTTCGGAGAGCATAAACGGTCACGCATTGGGGGGGCATACCGAAGCGGAGGTCTCCGAAAACGAAAGCGAGTACGACGATGTGGATGACGACGACGACGACGACGACGACGACGACGACAACGATGGCAACGGCAACGGCAGCGGCGACAACCACCCCCCCAAGACAGCCGCCCCCAGCAAAAACAAAAACAAGGACAATAGGAATAGCGCCGCGCTCGATAATCTGGCTAGTGAGCTGGAGACCCTCCGGAGTCACTGGGAGGCCACGAATATGAATTACCATCATCGCCTCAGCACGAATTTTGATTTCGAAACGCATGCTGCGGTGGGTGGCTCCAGCACCAGCACCAGCGGGAACAAGAACCCTGCCTCCTCTTCCGAGGAGGACCATCATCACCAAGGCGGTGGTGGTGCGCCCAAGAACGCGGCAGGGCTGAGTGAGAGTCTCGCTGATTGGAGAAAGAGGTTCGATACGGAGAGTCATGACTCTGGCTCTGGTCTTGGGGCGGGGGGGGAGTCTCATGATAAGGCTTGATTGAAGAGGGGAGAGATCCTTGGGTGGGGGTATCGTGAGGTGGAAAGGAAAGGAGAGGAGGGGGGGGGTGGGTGAGTAGTGGGAGGTTTGAACTGCTGCTGCTTGGTTCGTCGCTCGCTCGCTTGCTCGCTCGGCCCTGGGGATATGGGGGTGTGGTGTGATGTGGTTCTACGCTACGCATTTCATGAGGGGAGAAGTTTCGAAAAAAATATACCCAGTCGTCTGTCGGTCTTTCTTCTTTCTTTCTTATTCATTTGTTTCTTGTGCGTTTGGTGGTTTGGGATGGGGGGGGGGGGGGGGGGGGGGGGGGGGGGGGGGGGGGGGGGGTGGTGTGCCTCCGCGAAGCAGTAGGACAGGGACATGTGGTGGTGGTAGTGAAGAAGAAGAGCCGAGCAATATTGCTGTGCTTTCTGTTATTATTATTATTATTTTCATCTTATTTCTTCGGCTCTACGAAGGGTTCTGCGTTGATGATGCGGTATTGCCTGTCTCTTGGTTGGTCTTTTTCTCAAAATCGTTGTACATCTGGTTTCCGTTTCTTCTTGGGTTGTGTGCCTTGTGTTTTTGATGGGAAGCCTGGGGGCGGGAAGGGCGGGCCGCGGGGAGGGGGGGGGTTGCTAGATGCGAGAGACGTGGAGGTTTCATGGAGAACGGGATGGGAACTTGGGGAGTTTACAGAAAGAGAAGGGGGGGGGGGCGTGGAATTGCGGACGTGTATTTGTATTTTGTGTAATATGTGTGCTTATCTGTCATCATGTTCGAGGGCTCTTTTCCCGGCTTACTGTTTCCTTGTTGTTGTTGTTGTTGTTGTTGTTGTTGTTTTTTGCTTGCGTCCCTGCATAAACGCTTAATAGTCATCGGTTTTGTCTGTTCTTTCTTGGCTGGTTGTTGTCCTTCTTTTCTATGGCTTTCTTATGTGTACTGGCACTTGGCTCTACTTTGTCTTTTTCTCATCCTTCTTTTTTTTTTTTTTCGTATGGTATCAGTCCCCTCTCTTTTCTTTCCTTTCTTTCTCTTCTTTCTTCCCGTTCTATCATGCCTCGCTCGTCTGTCATCGTCATCTTCCTCATGCAGCTCCTTCCAAGTTCTCTACGCTCTACTTTCCCCCTCCACCCCAAAATCAACGTCTTAATGAGGATCGTAATGAGAATTCGTGCCTGGCGTGGGGTCGCTTCCCACTGGATTGACAAGGAATCGGGGTAAAACAGGGGTTTTTCGCTAGGCTTAAACAACAACATATTATCAATGTCTAAATCTTATTCTTATTCTCATGGGTAGCTCACTCGCTCACTCGCTTGGTGTAGTTTCGTCTGGTCTGGTTGGCTTCTTTTCGTTTGTAACTTGCCAGTGGATGTGCGTTGTTGTTGGCACACATCCGGGCTGGGTAGCGGTTCTTTATCGTGGGATTTGAACACGTCATGCCCTATTATATAGCATTCTTGGCTTTTACTTTTGGGCTTATCTTGTGTGTGAGAGCTATGTATGTATCTAGTATGTAAGCTGGTCGGGTTTTAATTAGTACCATGTCCCTTTTTAGCTGCCTCCTTGAAACTCTACGTGATGGAAGCGTCGAGAGGACGAACAGCCATGGTGCTGCAATGAAATGGGGGTTTTGCCTTATAGCTTGTGCTTGGTTTGGGAAAAGACTGTTGAATCGGTGCTTGACGTGGAATACATGAATTTGTACATACTCCTCACTTATCCTCGTTGTCTTTCTTTCTTTCTTTCTTTCTTTCTTTCTTTCTTTCTTTCTTTCTTTCTTTCTTTCTTTCTTTCTTTCTTTCTTTCTTTCTTTCTT
>SRPO01000239.1:0-37534 GCA_018360065.1 Claviceps pazoutovae
AAAAAAAAAAGAAAAAAAAAGAGGAAGAAAAAAAGCGATACATACTCTGCTCGGGTGCCTCCCCAAAGCCACTCACCCGCACATGCTCCTTCCACCTCCTCGCCAAGGCCAAGTTCCAGCGTATCGTCGGCGGGATCTGCGCCAGCAGTTTCTCCTTGGCCCACTCGCCGTGCTGCTGGGAGTGAATACGCATATGCAGCTCCAGACTCAACAGCAGCTGATGGAAGAACTTGCGATAGACCTCCGGCTTTACATGTTCGGGGTTGAAGATGAAGCGCGTGACGACCTGGTTCTTGGCCTCGGTGAAGTCGATCCACTCGGGACGCGACAGGACGAGGAGGAGATCGGTGATTTGCTTGTCCAGCGTGCGGTGAGGATTGAACACGCGGTCAGGGTCGCGGAGGATGCGCTTATACAGAATGCGGTAAAGAAGGTGCTCGTCGTCGTCTTCCAAGCCGGCTTGGAGTTCTTGGAGGCGCTCCATGATTTGGTAGAGATCCATCGAGCGGGGGACGACGCCAGAGTCGCGGAGGGCTATGGCGGGGGGGAGAGAGCTGTACATGGAGACCCAGTGGTTCAGAGTGATGGTTCCCGGGTGTGCGCCGTAGAGGAACGCGCAGCTGGGTTGTTCGAGGGTCTCCCAGGGGTGGGTTGCTCGGCCTGGACCTTGAAGTCGTAGTGTCATGAGGGGGTTCATGGAGTCATGAACGCTGGCGCCGTCGGTGTCATACGGGTCAGCGCTGGATGTCGTGGTGTAGAGAGCATAGTACTGCTCTGGAGTATGGGGGATGCGCCTCTTGTGTCCCCTGTGAACAGGCGCGCCTCGCGCAATGATCTCTTTGGCATGGGCCGACGATAAATTCTCGTCGTTGGCTAGGCCAGGTGGAGGCCACTGCGTCAGCGGCTCGGGAGTCTTCAGACGAGCCTCCTGGCCATTTCTCTGCTCCTGTGTGTCCTTGGGGCTGTTCGTCGAATCTTCAGGTTCTAGCGGTTTTGGTCGTCTCGGCCGTCTGCGTGGAGATTTCAGCCCGGCGGCTGCTGCGACAGCGGCATCACCGTCACGATCGGCATCTTCATGATCAACCGGCCGGACCACCGAATCCATCATCCGCACCTTTTTGCGTGCCACGCCTTCTCCGTCGATCCTTCGCGGCGTGCCGCCATCACCATCGCCGTTCTCTCGCCGACGATGATTAGGCTGTTTCACGTCGCCTTTCTGAGCGCCAACATGGTCATCATACGCCCGTCTAGCGTGATCTCCTCCGTTGATAGCACCCTTCCTCGCCTGTCGCGGCCCTTTGGCCCGAGTATCCCCTCCAACAACGTTTCGCCGCGACGCCTTGGATAATAAGACAGGTTTCTTATATTCGGGTGGAGGAGAGTCGTTTCCGTCGCGATGTCGAAACACCCTGTCCTTGGCACGTGAGGCGAGGGTCTTGGCACGGAAGATGCTGCTAAAGAATCCTGTTTTCTTCTTCTTGATATGCTTTTCATCGTCCATATTGGCATGAAGGTGTCGACGGGCACCAGCTATAAATCGTATGCTGGCTTTCACCACTTGCGTTCACGCCGTTTCGGCAATGACAGATGGTATGTAGACGGGTAGACGGGTAGACGGGTAGATGGCAGATGGCAGACGGCACTGGGCGCGTCGCCTTGCGCTTCAATAGCTCGGGACAATATCACCAAGATGCGCAATACACCAAGACTTATTCTTCCGTTTCGGTTGACGCTGTGGCAGAGATAATCGACTATGTTGAAGAATCAAGACCAACTTCGCGCCTTCACCTGTTTCGTTGGTGCGCCTCTTGTGTTCTGTGCTGCCGGCTCACCTCGCATTACATTCGCTCGCAACCAATGCCCACCCAGCCCCCAACCTCAACCACCTGCAGCTTCGCGCACGGGGAACTTCGCGCCTTGAGAGAGAGTGAGGGGTCGACACACTGTGTGTAACGATGAGTTGGCGGGGCACTCACGGAAAGTCTTATGTGATGCCAGTAGGATAGACTCCCGGCTGTGCTTATTGCACAATGTGGTTTGTCTTCTTTTCTTTTCGGGAATTTTCTCGGGACCCTTGTTTACAACACAGGGTGAACGACAGACGGGGGAACCACGCTGCATGAACCACGGCAGACTGATTTCTAAGGATATACATGGTACTTCGTACGAATGAAGAAAGAAAAATACAAACGAGAGAGAGAGAATGCATAATAGAAGAGCAATCGCCTCCTCGCCTACGTCCCGCGTCGCGTTGCCTTCTGCAGCTTGTCGATGGAGCTTCTCAAGTTGCTGCAAGGAGGCTGGGCGTTGCAGCTGTAGGTGGAGTTCGTAAAGAACGCTTGGCCCAATGGAGCCACGCCTGAGACGCCTCAAGCACATGGATCATCATGATGGAGCCATTGCGCGGAGATTGAAAAAGCAGAGGCTGGGCCATCAGCCAGACGCATCTGGTGATTCTGGTCTTTTGCCCGACCCACGCCATGAATGGATGGTGATTTGTGTAAACGTACGGAGTAGGAGCACATGCAATGAACTGTATCCTAATTTATCCAACCCTAGTAGTAGCCAACGCAGAGCCTAGAAGCTTCAACTGAGAAAATACAAAGAACAGACACCTTTTAAAAGTGCAAACGCAATCTCACTTAAGCTCATCCGAGACAGAAACCCAATCCGTATTATCCTCATAAGCTCCCCCAGTCTTAGCAAACGCTTTTCGATACTACAGAACAACAACGATTAGTATAATTTGTCTTGAACACAAACCCTGTGACCGTGAGAAATCCAAAACGAGTCGGAATCACTTACCTGCAGCACAAAATTAATCACCAACGCCGCCATCAACGCCACACTAATCACCATAGGCCCCAACATATGGTCAAAGTCCTTCCCACTCCTCTCCAGAATCATCTCCCGCCGCACATTCAGCATGTAATATCCCCAGAGACCTGCAAACGCCGCAATCAGGACATACACCATGCCCATGATCTCCGCGGCGAGGCTCTTCCCCGCGGCCGAGTACAACGCCATGGCGATTGTGCCTTGTAAGATAGCAATGTGCTGCCACTTGAGGAATGTTCGCTCGTTGGCCAACCAGACTTTCGGCTCGACTTTGAGCTCCCCCATGTTTTTGATCCATTGGGTGGGCTCGACGACTCCCTCGGGTAGAAGCTGGGCCTTGCGGGCGCGTTTGGCTCGGGCGTATTTAGAGAGCGAGAGGCCGGGCAGTACGGAGGAGAGGGTCCCGTAGCCACCGCGGCGAGTCCTCTCCGCGAGGGAGTCATCCTGAGGGGCGTTGCTGGACTCGCCCTCTTCTTCTTCGCCGGGGATGGCGCCGCTTTTTCTTCGCATGGATGCGGATAGAGCGGCTTTGGAGTCGGCAGACATTCGGTCCGCCAGGTAGGACTTTGTGATGGGCGAGCTCTGAGCGGCCTTGTACGAGCTGGGGACTGTGCCGATTAAGCTTCCGACGGCTTGGACGTCGTCCGCTCTCTGGGCCCGCCTCTGCTCCTCCTGTTCAAAGGCCTGTTGGGGGTCTTTGCGAATATCGGTTTCGAGGTCACTGAGCCAAAAAGGCAGATTGTTCACGTGGTCCTCGAAGAGCGATGCTACGCCGTGGACAAACTTGGAAAACCGTGGCGTAGGGTGCAGTAGATGCGATGTCATGAGGTCCTCGATCCAGGCAGGTCGCTTTCTGTTGCCGTCTTCCTTGAGTTTGATATCAAGAACGGCATATGGGAATTTGGATACCTCGCTCTGGTTGATGTTCCGGAACGGGTACGTCATGCTGCTGTTGTCAATGTCTTCTCTGTGCCAGTCCTTGGGATTGCGGCACGGCCGCTCCTGGTCCAGCGTGTCTTCGCGGATAAAAGCCAGGTCCGTGTCGATTGCGATACGGACGCGATCATCCAGTGGCTTTTGGAAAGCTGTCCTAACGTAGTTGGCGCGCAAAACAGGCGACAGCTTCTTCTGCTTGACAAAGTCCTGGATTTTAGCCACAGTCTCCTTGAAGTCGTCGATCTTGTCCTCGGGTTGGCCCTGACGCTCCATCTTCTGCACGCTCTTCTCCATGCCGTACTCGCCATCAATAAAAGGCTTGACCCATTTATCCTTGATCGTGAACCTATGTGTCTGGCTAACGCCTTGGGAATCGGATGCTTTTTGCTCGACAAAGATTTCCGGTCGAGTAATGAGTTGGCCGTACCATCGTAGTCGGAGAGAAGCCGTTTCTGGCTGGCGGGCAACCTTTTCAGAGTACAGGTCGAACTGCTTACTGTCAAAGTACAACGAGGTGACGGCAGGCGAGTGGCTACCATCGACCTCTTTGGAGGCCTGATCGCTGTACACAAGGTTAGGGAGTCGGCGGAGGATCAGCGTTTTGACCTCGAGCAAGTTGTCGAGATGGACCCAAACTATAAGCATCATTCTTAATTAGCACGCAGCTCGGCAAATATCAGGACTCAAACAATGAAGAGGGATAGCAAAATGCCCATGTGAGACCTTACACTTGTGCGCCGTATACCGCTCTCCATTCTGAGTCTCCCCCTCATTATCCAAATCCAACGGCGCTGCCTCAATTTCAAGCTGTTGCCGAATAGCAAAGTACATAATGGACAACTTATTCAGCAGCGGCGAGTATCCCTGCTCCGAGTTGAACGGCCTCTGCGCCAGACTGAGCTGCATCATCGGTCGGACCTTGTATCGATCACCTCGCTTGCGGTCGTGCTTCTTCACAATCTTCAGAAACCCCGTGTAGTTGATGCTGCTGTACTTCTTCAGCTCCCTAACCCCATTCGTGATGTCGTCGAGTTCCTTTTCGAGGGCTCTCAGTTTCGCCACGTCTGCGTCTCCCCGCGCGGTGGCTTCTTTGGTGCTGCTAGCCTCGGCCGGGGCGAATTCCTTGAGCGTCTCAAAGACGACATCTGCTCGGCGCTTCAGCGAGTCGACCTGCTCCTGCTGGAAGCGCGCCACCTTCTCCAGCTGGACGTTGAAGATTTCTTCGCAGAATCGGTTCTCGTCATCTTCAGTCCAGGGAACGGAGTCGTCATCGAATTTGTCTTCATGAAGAAGGGACTTGAGCTTTGCGTAGTCAATGTACTCGCCCTTCCAGGGTGCGTACGTTGCCTGCCGGAGAGTCTTGCCGAATCGCATGATGAGGATCGTGAGCGGGGTTGGTCGGCTGCTCTGGTGTCGGGGCGTGCGGGATGGAGAGGAGAGAGAGGGCAATCATCAACTGGACAGGTTCTCCAATGTGACTGCAAAGCTGGACCGATTATGCCCCTCAACGAGATGTCAGACTGTCAGATTATCAGACTCAAACCCCGACCCGACCGACGGCGTGATGAGCACCTGCACGATAACAAGAACCGACGCGGGCCCCACCATCAGCCAACAGGTCAGGTACCTGCCTAGCCGCCGAGGTTCCCGTTTATCATCAGGTACCTACCTGGTAGGTCGCTCGTGCTGAGTTGAGTCCTGACGGCTGACACCAATGGCTCCAGACTGGCCTGTTTACGGATTCATGTCTGGTCCAATTGCCCTATCAACAGTCTTGATTGGGCACGTGCTTCCGCCTTGCTCTCTACTCCGTACACATTCTGCTCCCTGGACCCTGCCCCCTGCTCTTGTTGACATTTGCTCTACTAGAGTCTACTCACTCAGGTCTCTGCTCAGGTCTCTGCTCAGGTCTCTGCTCAGGTCTCTGCTCAGGTCTCTGCTCACATATGTAGCATATATAACACTGTCTCGGGTTGACTGCGTTGTTGTATAGCTCTGCCTCAAACATTTCTGACTGATGTAGAGTAAGTAGATGATGCCATTTCGGCATAGGTAGGTAGCTTGTTGGTTGCTTCGACGCTGTCGACTGCGACGAGCGGAGCAAATGTGGCGCGCTGCCCCTGGAAAGTTGAGTCTTGACTTCCGGGCCGATTTCAGACTCCTCACTGCTCTCAGGCTCACAAGGACAAGTTACCTGTCATCGAAATAAACAAAGATGATAAAATGATTCGCGCATTCGCCCGCCAAGAAGGACTGACTTGATGGTGATTGACTGAGGTGCCATCTTGGAAGTCTCGACACTCGCACAATTGCGATTCCCGTGATCATCATCCACCTTCCACTCGCGCCCCCCCCCCCCCACCCCCCGCGACCGCGGCGATGCGACTTGAGGACCGCGTTGGATACCTAGCCCAAAGGTTGCACCGCTGGTTGTGCGATCAATGGATGCTTCCGAAATAAAGACCGACTCTAGCAGTTCACACTTGCGGCTTTCATTGAAAGCAAGATGGGAGGGAGAAGGCAAGGCGGCGCTGATTGCCGGCAATATTCTATGATAGATTCGACACACAACGAATGTTGCGACGGCATAGGGAATTTCCTCCCTGTATTAGAGGTTTCCCTCTATGGGTCATCAAGTACATACATAGAAATTCTAGAACTGGGCGACAAGCCTAGGCCAGCCTTGATAGTGTATGTTTTAATAATGAAGAGACTTCTCAGCCTACGCAAATTGACCTTAAAATCTCTCTACGCTATCCTCATTAACATTACGTGTTACGTACAAGCACGGTATACACATAAAACACGATCAACCACTACATACATCACTCATGCCACACCACACCACACCACACCACAAGCTCTGAGACTTGTTTCTCAAAAAAAAAAAAAATCACATATACCTAAACTACATGCTGCATCCTATCCAATTGGTATCATAATGCCATCATGCCAAAAAAAACAAAAAAAAAACAAAGACCCTCCAAAAAGAAACACCAACAAAAGCTCTCCATGAACCAACACCACATATCCCTCCTTCCACCCAAAAAAAAGAAAAAGAAAAAAAAAAACCCTCCCGAACCATCCGCTGCAAAATGAAGAACACTTTTCCAGCACAACTAAGCATTTGCAACACGATCCAGAATCTCCCGAGCTGTGCGCTTGACAATGCCGCCCGTAACGGGGAGATTTGTATTCTTCTCAAGATACAAATCGACCTCCCGAGCTGCCATACGGCCCTCATTGATGCCCCTATTAGAACAAACACATGTTAGTGGAAAACGGTTCCCAAAATAATGACGCCCAAGCATCAACAAGGCATATTTGCGGACACACACAAAAAGAGACTTACCAAACAATGAGCGACTGCCCACGACGCGCATCCCCCGCCGCAAAAACACCCTCAATGTTTGTGCAGTATTTCCCAGGCGGCGTCTTGACATTCTTCCGCGCATCCTTTTCAATCTCTTCGCCCAAGACACGAGCCTCGGGTCCCAGGAAGCCCATCGCAAGGAGGACAAGGTCCGCAGGGAAGAACTGCTGTGAGCCTTCCACCTTCTTCATGTCCCAGCCGCCGCTGGGGGACTTGGTCCACTCCACGCGAATGGTGTTGATGCCCTTGACTTTGCCGCTGCCGTCGTCGACAAATTCCTCTGACATGATGCAGTACTCACGGGGATCCTTGCCAGTGTGTTGACGGACCTCTGTGTGGCCGTAGTCTACTCGGTAGATACGGGGCCATTGGGGCCAGGGGTTATCGCTGGCTCGCTCGGGGGGAGGCTGAGGTAGAAGCTCGAAATTGGTGACGCTCTTGGCGCCGTGGCGGACGGAGGTGCCGATGCAGTCGTTGCCGGTATCGCCGCCACCAATCACGACGACGTGCTTGTCCTTGGCGGTGATGTAGGCATTGTCGCCGAGCTCAGAGTCCAGGAGGGACTTTGTGTTCTTGTGGAGAAATTCCATGGCAAAGTGGATGCCGTCGAGGTCGCGGCCCTTGATGGGGAGATCGCGAGCAACGGTTGCGCCGGTCGCAATGACAACGGCATCGTTGTTGGCGGAGAGGTCGGACAAGGAGGGCTGGCCTGCCTCGCCAATGGCCACGCCGGTCTTAAAGGTGATGCCCTCGGCGGCCATGAAGTCGGTACGGCGCTTGACAATGCGCTTGTCAAGCTTCATGTTGGGAATGCCGTACATCAAAAGACCTCCGAGACGATCGGCGCGCTCGTAGACGGTGACGAGATGGCCAGCTCGATTCAATTGGTCAGCGGCCGCGAGGCCAGCAGGGCCAGAGCCGATGATGGCAACGCGCTTTCCTGTGCGAACTTCGGGGGGTTGAGGAATCATCCACCCCTTCTCGAAGCCGCGATCAATGATTGCACACTCAATCGACTTAATACCGACAGGGTCTTCATTGATGCCGAGAACGCAGGCACCTTCGCAAGGAGCAGGACAGACACGGCCAGTAAACTCGGGGAAGTTGTTGGTCATGAGAAGTCGGTTGAGGGCATCCTTCCATTGGTTTCTGGTATTGTCAGTTTCGCGTTGCGAGCGCAAGGAAAGGAATGGGGGTTAGGTACTGACTGGAATACGAGTTCGTTCCATTTGGGAATAATGTTGGAGATGGGGCAACCAGTTTCGGACTGACAAAACGGTACACCACAGTCCATGCAACGGGCCGACTGGTACTTGAGCTCGTCTTCGTCCAGACGAGCGCTGAGCTCGGCCCAGTCCTTGGTTCGAGTCGTGGCGGCGCGGTACTTTTCAGAACGGCGAGCATATTTCATGAAGCCCTTTGTCTTGTCGAGCACCAGCGCTCTCTTCTTTTCCGCCTTGGCATCACCAATGGCTTCCTCGAGGTCCAGCAGCTTGGCTGCTTTCTCATCCTTCTTGTGCTTCACACCAGAGACAATTGGAAGGTTATACTCGGCGCGCTTGGCCTCGGCAGCCTTGGCTGCCTCTTCCTCCAACACTCGCTTGTAATCAACAGGGAGAACCTTGACAAAGCGAGGAAGTGCACGGTTGAAGTCGACGAGGATGCGAGCAGCAAGCTCAGACCCGGTGTAGTGGTGATGATCCTCAATAAGTCCACGAACGAAAGCAATCTCAGTTGGGTCAGTGATGGGCCCAGCTTCAACCATCTCCGTGTTGAGCTTGGTGTGGAAGTCGTTGTGGACGTCAAGGACATAAGCGATACCACCGGACATGCCAGCAGCAAAGTTACGGCCAGTTCGTCCGAGAACGATGATGCGGCCACCGGTCATGTACTCGCAACCGTGGTCGCCAACACCTTCAACAACTGCAGTAGCACCAGAGTTGCGCACAGCAAAACGCTCGGCAGCGATACCACGGAAGAAGCAAGAACCGGTGGTGGCACCGTACAAACACGTATTACCGATGAGGATGTTCTCTTCGGCTTTGAAGACTGCCGATCGAGGAGGATAGACAATCAGTCGACCACCAGAGAGACCCTTGCCAACGTAGTCGTTCGCGTCACCTTCTAGTTCAAGAGTGGCACCAGGCGCGAGGAAAGCGCCAAACGATTGACCTGCAGAGCCCTTGATGTTGACGTGAACAGTGTCCAAGGGCAGTCCTGCCTCGCCATATCGCTTCGAAATCTGGTACGACAGCGACGTGCCCATGGCTCGGTCAGTGTTCACAATGTCGCATTCGATTCGAGACGGGAGTCCTTTGTCCAGAGTCAGCTCGGCTTCCGAGATGAGCTTATTGTCCAGGCGGACATAAAGCTTGTGGTCCTGCTTGCGAACGTTGAATGTGGCAACACCAGGTCGCAGCTTGTGAGCAGGAGTCAGAAGTAGAGACAGGTCAATATTGGCCGTCTTGTGGGTTCGAAGGTCGTCTCGCATCTTCAAGAGCTCAACATGGCCAACCATTTCGTTAATGGTTCGGAAACCGAGCTGAGCCATGACAGCACGCAGCTCATTGGCGATATAGTAAAAGAAGTTGATAACATGCTCGGGAGTACCCTGGAACTTCTTTCGCAACTCGGGATCTTGCGTGGCGATACCAACAGGGCAAGTGTTTACTAGACAAGAACGTTAGCCAGGAACTAGGGGGTAAACATATTGTTGGCAAGGAAGTACGAACAGTGACACTTGCGCATGAAAACGCAGCCCATGGCAATGAGGGGGGCCGTGGCGAAACCCCATTCCTCCGCACCAAGCAGACAAGCAATAGCGACATCGCGCCCAGTTCTCAGCTGTCCATCAGTCTGAACGACGACGCGGCCACGGAGATCGTTCAGAACCAGGGTCTGGTGAGTCTCGGCAAGACCCAACTCCCAGGGCAGACCCGCATACTTGATGCCGGTCCATCGAGAGGCACCAGTACCACCATCGTGACCAGATATCAGAATGTGGTCCGCCTTTGCCTTGGCGACACCCGAGGCAACAATACCCACACCAACTTCAGAGACAAGCTTTACAGAGACTCTTGAACGGGGGCTTGAGCACTTCAAGTCGTAAATGAGCTGCTTCAAATCTTCAATGGAGTAGATATCGTGGTGGGGAGGGGGAGAAATCAAGCCGACGCCGGGGGTGGAGTGACGAGTGCGAGCAATAGACTTGGAGACCTTGTGTCCAGGAAGCTCGCCGCCCTCACCAGGTTTGGCACCTTGAGCCATCTTGATCTGGAGCTCGTCAGAGTCTGCAAGATAAGCAGATGTAACGCCGAAACGCCCAGACGCGACTTGCTTGATGGCGGATCGCATTGTGTCGCCATTGGGCAAGCGCTCGGATCGCTCAGGATCTTCACCACCCTCACCAGTGTTTGATTTACCACCCAGCCTGTTCATGGCAACGGCAAGAGTAGAATGGGACTCCATGGAGATGGAACCATACGACATGGCACCGGTACAGAATCGTCTGACAATTTCGGTCCAAGGCTCGACCTGGTCGATGGGGATAGGAGTGGCGTTGTCAAAGTTGAAGTCCAAGAGACCACGAAGGGTGCAGTTCTTGATCTGCTCATACTCTGCCTTGGAGTATGCCTCGTAGGACTTGTCATTCTTGTTTCTGACGGCATCCTGGATATTGGCAATGGCCGCGGGACTGTTGACGTGCGGCTCTCCACCATCACGCCAGTGGTATTCACCCGACTCAGGCAGAGCCTTGATGCCGACAGTGTAGCGAGAGGGGAAACCGAGTTCGTGAAAACGGAAGGCATCTTCGGCAATGAGATCAAAGGTCAGACCCTGAATACGCGAAGCAGTGCCCCTGAAGCAGCGTTCGACGACAACTTCATCCAGACCCAGTGCCTCAAAGATCTGAGCACCCTTGTACGAAGCAAGCGTAGAGATGCCCATCTTGCTCATGACCTTCAGAATACCACCATCACAAGAGTGAATGTAGTTGCGGATGAGATCGTCATCAGACAGCTTCTTCTTGATCAACTTCTCGCGGTTAAGCTTGAGCACACACTCCATGGCGAGATAGGGGTTAATAGCATCGGCACCATAACCAAGAAGAACGCACATGTGATGCACCTCACGGGCCTCAGCAGTCTCAACCATCAGAGCAACCATGGACCGCCACTTGTTCGAAACCAAATGGTGGTGCAACATGCCGGAAGCCAGCGCAGCGGAAACAGGAACACGGTCAGCGGACGTATTACGATCGGAAAGGACAATTATACGATCACGAGCCTCAATGGCGGCCGTGGCTTCGTTGCAAATCTCATCGAGGTGCTGGATGTACCCTTGAACGCCCTTGCTCTTGGGGAAGGTAAGATCAATCGTCTTTACGGTCCACTCGGGGTAGACAGAGGACATGTTCTGGATGGCATTGAATTCAGGAATGGACAGAATCGGGCTGGGAAGCATGAGACGTCCACATTGAGAGGAGTCCATTTCTAGCAGGTTACCTTGAGGACCAACATAGCACTCAAGAGACATGACGATGGACTCTCGAATAGGGTCAATGGGCGGATTGGTGACCTGCGCGAAGAGCTGTCGGAAGTAATCATACAGAAGCCGCGGAGCTGAGGTCAAGCACGCAAGAGGCGCATCATTGCCCATCGAACCCAGGGCCTCTTTCTCGTCGGCAGCCATGGGTGCGAGAAGCAAGCTGACCTGCTCGTGAGTGTAGCCGAAAGACAACAGGAGAGGGTCTTCTTGGAGGGAAGACGCGTCAGGTTTGGCAGCAAGATCCAAAGCCGTTGTCTCAAGCTTCTTCAACACCTTGGGCATCGTCAAGAGCTCCTTGTTCAGCCACGAGCGGAAATCGTGGCGGTTGGCAACAGCAGCTTTAAGTTCCTTGTCGTCGATGATGCGGCCGGCCTTGGTATCGACCAGCAGCATTCTTCCGGGCTGCAGTCGACCCTTCTGAAGAACGCTCTCGGGCTCGACTGTGATGGCACCGACCTCGGAAGCACAAATGATGCGATCGTCGTCCATGACGTAAAATCGACAAGGTCGCAGACCGTTGCGGTCCAGGTTGGCACCACAATATCGGCCGTCGGCAAAAGTGAACAAGGCAGGGCCATCCCATGGCTCCATCTGGCAAGCAGCCCATTCGTAGAATGCAGCCTTCTTGGGATCCATCTGGTCATTGCCTTGCCAGGCCTCGGGGACCATGAGCATGACTGCTTCCGGTAGAGACAGCACGCCGTTGATGGTCAAAAGCTCCAGAACGTTATCAAAGGCGGCGGAATCCGAACCACCATCTTCGACAATGGGGTACATGAGCTCGAGCTCTTCCTTGAAAATATCAGAGTTCATGACACCCTCCCGGGCGCGCATCCAGTTCTTGTTTCCGCGCAACGTATTGATCTCGCCATTGTGGGCAGCCCATCGCAAAGGCTGCGCTCGGTCCCACGAGGGAAACGTGTTTGTAGAAAATCGAGAGTGTACAAGAGCAAAATGACCTTCGTAATCGGCGTTGACCAGGTCATGGTAGTACGAGTAGACCTGGGAAGGCGACAGTTGGCCCTTGTACACGATATTCTTGTTGGAAAGAGAACACAGGTAGAACCAATTCTTGAGACCAATAGTGTGCGTGGCGCGTTTTCGAAGAATGTATAGCTGTCGCTCGAACAATCTCTCGTCAAACTTGTCCGCGTCTGTCATTTCTGGTGCAGTACCGGAGCCGTAGGCAGATTCGAGAACGATAAAGGGCTGGGCGATGATGGGCTCGCGAGACTTTGCCGCAGGTCCAAGCAGCGTTGAGTCAACGGGAGGCCTTCGCCATCCCAGAACCCGAAGACCCAACGACTCGGCAACGTCTTCCAGCTGCCTCTGCGATTCTGCCAGAGTCTCTTCGTCGGGCTTGAAAAACAAGTTTCCCACGGCATATTGGCCTAGAGGGGGCAACTTAATGTCCTGCTCCTTTTCAAAGTTCTTGACGAAAAATCGATGAGGAATGGATGTCATGACACCAGCTCCATCACCGTCTCGTGCATCAGACCCCACAGCTCCACGGTGGGTCATGTTGCAAAGAAGATTACGTGCTATAAGCAGGTCAGCGCCAGCCAAATGGTTGATACATCAGATTACACGGATTGACTCACCATCGCTGACGATCTTGTGGCTAGCTTTGCCCTTGATGTGACTACATTCTTGCATGAGTACATGCCAGTTTCTCTTCTTTGAAGACACTCACAGGGGGAAAGGAGGAGTCGCAATTTACCAAGCAAAACCAACACCACAAGCATCGCGCTCGTACGCCGGGTCGTACAGACCCTGCTTCACCGGCAAGGCGCCAGCCCAAGATTCATTGTTCTCCGTCTGGTACTCATATGGGTGATATGTGTCCTGCTCAGCTTCGATGTGTCGATCGTCGAAATCAGCTAGCAGGCCCATGCTAGGCGAAGCTCGCAGGTCGAAGACGAAGACAGGAGGCGAAAGTGATGGCGGGAGAGAAGCGTGTGACAAGATCCAGGCAGGCCTTTTGCCTGCAGGAACTGCTGTCGCTTGTAATCGACCGGGGTGAGAGCAGCGCCGAGCTGCTCTGGAACAAATATATCTGAGTAGCGAGTGTCAGCAGCAGTGGACTGCGAATTAGGAGAACTCTCCAAATCCAAGAAAGCAGCATGTGAAGAAGATAAGCGAGCGCGCGACGAGCGGCAGAGCAGTGGCAGCACACACTTGTGGCTTGTGGTGGCATGGCGATGGTCTCATCGCGTTGCGGTCGGCATGTCAATGGCAGATGCAGTCGCAGTAGGGCTGCGTGGATCCACCTGGATTCTGCAGTGAGTAGTCCCGCTAAACATCCGGAGCCGAACCGGAACCACACAAGGCGCCCCAGCGCCCACGCAACGCCCAACACCGTGCAGAGACCGTGCAGAGTTTCCTCTCATCAATGTGTCTTGTACGGCGGACCTGGCGATTTCGCTATCGATTGATCATCCGCAGCCTGGTGTTCGTGTCTGGTGTCTTTTCGTCTGCCTCGCGGAAGTCGTCCGTCTAAGCCGGAGGACAAGCGTCGGGTTCGCATAGATGCGACCCGCGGGCGCGACGTTGGCTCCAGCCAATCACAGCCTGCTGATTGCGATCCGGCAGCTGCCCGCGAACCCTAATATTATCTGTGCCTCTCTGTCGCGGGGAAACGCTGGAGCCGACCTCTTCGTCTCGCGACAACGGAGCACGCATGTTGTCCAAAACATTGTGCGCTTTCAATGCTTTGTCGATTCCATGAATGACACAAATTCGACATGTCGGTCATCAAGAAGTAATTGTCCGAGCCGTCGTTTTTGATGTCTGGAACCGGCCATCGACGTCGCTAGTGCTGCCTGCCACCCCGGAGCCGACCACAGCAGTGTCGGCAGATTTCCAACAAATTGCTATAGTCATCGTCGTCTTCCGGCTTTCAAGGACGCCCCTTCATCTCTTCGTTGATGGCAATGGAAAAATAAAGCGCAAGCGTGAGGAATTTGGAGAAATTCACAGGCAATGATCACGTTGTGACCACAAAAAGACTTACTTACCCGTGAGATAAAAAATGGTATGGTTGGATGAAACAGTTGGGTGATTTTCGAGACAGCTCGCTACGGACGGATGCGTGAGGAGAGCAGGAGTTCGAAAGGAGGGAGGAAGGGTCGGGGGAAGGCCCTATGGCTGAGGTGAGGGGGATGGCGTGTTTTTATTCACCAGGCTGGAGTCGTTTCCGGACGCGCCCGCTGGCGGCATTCTTCCAAATAACGGATAGATGGATGGATGCGTGCATGATCCACAATGGCCCCCAAAAATCTACCTACATATGTACCAGTTACCAGGCTAACACCACGCCATTCTCACAAAGGACTGGACAAATATTGTCGGCAGCCCTGTCGACTCTGTGGATGGATGCGTGAGCTTGTCTGGGTTCTTTTTTTCTTTACCGGGGGGTTGCTTCGGCGGCGAGCGAACAAGTGGAGATTGTCATGAAGTTCCCAGCACCCGCCACCACGACCTACATAATGAGTACGGTTGCCACTTCGTAGAACAGTTCACGGCCCCTCGATTGCGCCTTCGAAATATGAGCACCAACTTCCTGCTCAGTGCTGACAGTGGACATCCCGTCCTGTCCGCTGGGATGGCGTCTGATGTGGATGCTCTGGGCGCTCTCCACCATCGCGACAAAGGTGGCAAGGGAAGCACATGTCAGAAAACACCTCACGCAGCGCAAGCGGCGCCAGGCCGTCACAGCTCCGATGCCGCCTTTCTTAACAAGACAGGCGATATCCTGCCACCAGGGCACGAACTTTATGTCGTGTGCTGGTGCTTTTCGTGTCACTCTGCAAATAACGGCGTCCAACCGGCAATACAAATCTGATCTTATGTGCGAGGTTTGTACGCATTGTCATCGTACAGAGTACTCCGTACATACATAGGTACTTGGTAAGATTGTCGCAGACTCGCAGGCAGCAAGTTGGCAACAAGCTTAATGGACGCTAGGCCGCCGGCTTAGGCCCTTGCTCAAGCCTCACAACCGGTGCCGGGTGCGATCTGATTACGGAGTATCCCGAGCTATGTACCAATATGCCTCACCTTGATGATGATGATGGATCTCTCGAGAATGCCCTTGACCAGCATTGTCGGGCACGTGTCTGGGCAGGTCCAGCTTTCAAATGCAAAACACACGCAGGCCAATGCAATGCAATACGGAGTATGTATATTCAGGCCCATCCATCCGGCTGGTACCTCAATAACGGTCCAGTGTTTCAACCTTCTGGGTCTTCGCGCATGTGCGTCTTCCCGTGTTCATCGGATGTGCATACATACATACCTACATATGTATCTCGGCCCTGGTATTGGCGAGCCACGCAAGGCGATTCGCGAGAAGGAAATACATACATATGTATGTATATATCTTTTTCAATTTTTTGCTACGACAGTTTTGTAGAAACACCACAGAAACCACAGATTCGAAGAAAGCCACTTCTCCACAAACATGCCTGTGCGCGCGATGCAAGCCACACAAGCTCGTTGTGGTTTGTGCGCGAGATCCCAGGGACCCAGGGCCTGCACCATCTCGAGACCCCATCACACAGTGGCATCATAGTGCATGGGGGCTGGCAGGCTCAAGCCAATCACACAGCGTTATTTCTAAGCCTTCGTCGCCGATGTCGCACTGAGCCAGCCGAGGGGTCATCATTCCTCCTTGGTCACTCTCGTTTCTTTCTTTCCTTTGTGAACACCGCGTGGCGGAAAACGGGCACGACAAGGGCCCTTGCAACGTTGTCGTCATTTGGACGCTTGAGGGGGTACAATTGAAGAAGGGGTGGCGGTTCTGTGACCTGTCTTAGCCGGAACCTCGGACGGTTTGCCCATGGAGTTTTTCAAAAATCAATTGGAATAGGGCCACAGCTCACTGGTCGATCTGCTCGAGGCTTGTCTGCCATTGGCCAAGCCGGTTGAGACAAGGAAGGAAAAAAAGCCTCGTCTTTGCATCGACGCAAACCATGTCTCGGTCCCGTGTCTCAACCCTCACCCTGGCCAGCCATTGAGAATGAAGAATTCGCTGTGGCGACGTTGCGTCTTTGTGCAGCTTTTGGCGAGCCATCCCCATTCCCATTGCCTCATTGCGGCGGGCTGCAGACAAGGAATCTCCCTTGTTAGTCAGTTCGCTGCCCTTGATAAATTTTGTTCACCTTTCTCAGTATGTAGACGTTTTCGGAACAAAGCATCCCCCTCAAATTTGGAGGAATCTGTTTTTACGGAACCCCGAGCATCTTCAATGCGCTCATGGGTCATGGCGGCCTCTGTGTACATATGTACCTATTCGAATCATACCCATTCATCATGATTCGAATCTGCCAAGGTCTACCAAATGTTTAGGTACTCCGTACGCAAGAAGACCCTACTCCGTACGCAAAAAGGCCCTACTCCGTACATAAGGGGTACCTTTCAGGATCAACGCGGGGATTGACGTAGACGGTTAAGTCCAGACAGATAACCGCGCGATGTGTCAAGCAAGACTCAAGAGTCAAGGCAGTCGACTAGTGATCAACCAGTGCCCAACCACAAGCGCCTCGGCTTCCCCAAACGTCTTTGATCAAAATCATCGACACCACGAAACGTTGCCAGCCGACCAATCAGAGCGGTGCGCCAAACCTCTTGCTTCTTATCTCCCCGCAGCCGAGCTCCGTGCCGTGGTTTCACCAAATAGTTCCATGTTGGTCCTCGTCTGACTTCATCACCAACACAGCTCCGTAGAACAAGTCTCGATTCTCGAAGCAACAGATAACGGCGTGTAACATTGCTCGTTACTAGTTGGAGTGGCGTTAATACGTGCTCCCGGCGTCGTCGTCATACCCATACCTACACCAAATATCAACAACGCAAAAGTCGACTTGTTCGGCACAATCCTAGGCAATATGTACGTGAATCTGATGTTAATTTTCTCGGTGACGAAAGGTCGATACCTACATTCCAGTCTGGACCATTGGCAGGTCCAACTTCAGAAGTGTATTGGTGGGCAATGGGGGGAAACCCTGAGAGACGAATGTACATATTTCTGAAATCGCGGAGGCACGTGCCCTGTTGTGTCGTCGAGTTGACTGCATGAAAGGCAGTGACAGTGATTAGGTAGCATTCAAACCCGAAAAATGTAGTACATAGATGGGACTTGAAAGCTGGCCCAAGTCGTGCTGACGCCAAGTTCCTCGCTGGTGATATTTACGAAACTCGCCCACAGGGAGGATGTCTCCGTATCCCGCGCATACCGCGAGGTCGACAGAATATACTCCGTGTTCGTAAAACAATACTCCGTAGAACACGACCGGAGAAAGAGAGGGCTTCAGGTACGGCGCTATCCGAACTGAGAAGGTGACCGTGAATCCCCTCCCCCCGCCTTACAGATCCTGCAGGCTGCAACGACTGAGCCGTCCAATGAGCAAACATTCATTATGATACAGAGTAGGTATGTTCCGTTTCCGTCAAAGCCACGTCCAAACCACCCCCCTCCCTGGTAGGCATTGAAAGCTAGGCTAGGAGAAAGGAACCGAGCAGGATCCCTTGTGTCGGACGATGTCGTGGGCTCCGTACGTTGAGGTGGGAACAACCTGTTCCTCCATCCTGTTCCGACATATTCCGGTTGCCGGCTATTACCTACCGCGGTCCACGCGCGATGGATCGCCATGTCGAAGTTTATGGGCTATGTACCTAGCTGCACGGTTTTGTTGCCCGAGGAGTCGAGGACCCAGCAAACAACCTCTGGCAAGCGAAAGAAACCTGGGCATGCTGTCGAGCCACATGGGATTTACCAAGACGTTTTGACTTTTAAGCATGTACCTACCTAACCTACCTGGCATTCACAGCCGCATTGCCTGTCACGGGCCGTAGGGTAGGGGATTGAAGAGAAGCCCGATGGCGGTCTGTCAACTCGGCCCGGCCCAGCGCCGCCCAAGTACATACCCCGTAGGCGAGTTGAATTCACAATATAATTTGTCAAAGAATCACAGAAGGAAAAGAACCAGGGCATTTCCATCCAATTGCATGCGAAGGGGCTACATAGGACTCAGGACGTCTTCAACGATTTTCTGCAACGGCTACGCGCGGCTCAATGGAGCGGGTCCCTCGGGGAGCCGCCGTGGTCGCCCAGCTTTCTTACAGGGAATGAAACATACCGACTCCATGAGATATATGTAGCTTCGTTTGGGGAAGGAAAGCTTCACATGTCACCCCCATTGGTACATCTCGTCAACGTCATCACGATCTGTCGGCCCCGGTGACTCGAGAACCCCGGTTGACCTCCCCCATTCAGTTGCACACGATGCTTGCAACATTGCCCGATTTCACACCTCGAGACGTAAGGATCTGTCCGCGTGGTCACAAGCGCAAAAAAAAAAAACATCTTGCTGATATTCACACCCAAAACAAACAGTCGCACTCCTTGTGGTACACATCTTCTAGAAGCACGTCCCATTCTCATCGGCCACACGACGCGCACCATCATGGAGATTCAACAAGCCACAACTCTGCCCAGGGATCGTCCAGATCAAGAAGTCACATCCTGGAGCGAACGTCTCTAGCCCGCCTAGCCGCCGACGAGCAGTCCATGTATCGGCGACGCCTGAATGTCCAAAACTTCGGCAGCAGCTGGCTCCGACCACTCGGCGTGCCCAAAACCCTCCACCAGATGCGTGAAGAGAAGCGCGAGCAAGAAGAACACCAAGAGACCCTGCGTCGGGAACAGGCCGCCCAGGAATACGAAGACGTCGGAGAAGTAGACGACGGTGCCGATGTAGAGATGATAGACGACATCCAGCTCGACGGCGCGCAGGATCTAGACGACGAGATTCCCGATGCCGATGACGGAGACGGCCTCTTTGCCATGGCGGAGGACGACGACGACGATGATGATGATAACGACGACGACTCGGGCGGCAACGAATCAGCACTAGACGAGACAGGGAATGCAGAAGATGCAGAGGATGAATCTCCGCTCGACGACGGCGAAACATTAAGGGAAGAACGGCAAAACGACCTCATGGCCGCACGCATGCGCATGACGGATGATGCCTTCCGGGAGGCTCTCGTTCGGGGAGACCCCGACGGGGACGACATGTACGGCCGTGAGGAAGAGCTCGAGGAAGAGCACCAGGGACATATGCTCGATGAGGAGGACTTTGCGCATGATGAAGACGACACGCAGAACCAGCTTATAGATATGGATGCAAACCTGGACGATGAGATTCCGGACGCAGAGAGCGGCTTGTATGAGCATACGGATTCGAATATGGAGCTGAGCAGCAGCGACGAAGACAACCGGCGCCGGCGCGATAAGGACGATGATGAGGAGCTGGATGATTTTGCGTATCTGCCGAGGATGGCTGGCCCGGGGCCTCCGCAGAGTCCGACGCCGCGGAGACGGGTTTCTGCTGATCCGCGGGAGAGTATGGACTTGAGCGCTATGTTGAGTCTGGATGAGAGCAGTTTTATGTATAGCAGTCCCGGGCAGGGGAGGGGGCGATGAGAAAAGCCTGTATTGAATACGAGAGGAGCGTATGTCTTCACTGTATGGATAGTTGTATGCATGGCTGTGGGATGCGTGGTTAGACGGCTCATCCTGTTCTCTGATGATGAATGCCCGAACTAGACAATATCGGTCAATGAGTTATGATTAGGCGTGGACACTGTGGCCAATAAAGAAGTGGCTCATCGTCGACAAGGATCAATATAAGACGTATGCAATCGTAGATGTTTCTGGAGCTCGTCGTAGACATTGACTACCACAAAATGCAAGGAGCTTGTGTGTTGAGGTTGGAGACAGCTATCCGTAGATTTCATCAATGAAGATGCAGCTACTCTACTCTCTCAAGACGTAGTTACTCTCTCAAGACGTAGTTACTCTCTCAAGACGTAGTTACTCTCTCAAGACGTAGTTACTCTCTCAAGACGTAGTTACTCTCTTAAGACGCAGTTACTCTCTCAAGACGCAGTTACTCTCTCAAGACGTAGTTACTCTCTCAAGACGTAGTTACTCTCTCAAGACATAAGACTCTCTCAAGACATAAGACTCTCTCAAGACATAAGACTCTGCTCCTAGACCTACATCGATGCTGGACGGCTGGACAATGAGGCTTGCTGAAGCAAAGATGGGACAGGAATTGGGGCGAGGCTAATATTCAGCGACAGTCACGTTCCGAAACTGGACCAGAGAGTTGACAAAGGGATGGAACAAATATTGATGGAGAAGTTCGAGTAGGTAGACATGGAAAGAACGGATAGATTGACAGAATAGAGATGTCATAGTACACATGATGCAATGCAGATGTTTGTTGGTGATGCTTCCTACACACCACTGAATCTGAACGCGTGTTCAAATGCTGGCCCGGCCCTACCAAAGCAACACAGAAAGAACAAAAACAAAGAAGGCAGAGACAAACCCAGGCTTCAAGCCAATCCCAAACGCCAGCCGGATACAGCCGGATGCATGCCAAGCGTCGTCCCATACTCTCTCTTCCATCTTCTCCAATGGATTCTTAGCTGGATATGTAGAGCGAAACCTCTCCCCTTCTGATATCATCTCCGTAGTCACGGATCTTGTGCCCTTGTCTCTGCTTCTGTTCAGCATCTCGCTTTGAAGTTTATTTCTCCACCGGAAGAAGGAATTTAGAAAGAAGAAAGCACGACAAGAGTACGAAAAAAGGAAAACGAAAAAAAAAGAGGATTTAGAAAGACAAAAGGATCTGAACAAGCGCCCTCAAAATAACCACACGTAAAAGAACAACATGCCCACGGCCGCAAAGAACAACAACCACACTTTCCACCCCACGCCCGTCCGCTCCGCCATGAGAAGCATGCGGTTCATGGTTCCCCGTAGTCGCAACCGCGTCGAGTAAAACGAGTCGTTCATCTTTTCCGCCAGGGCCGAGGACTCGCGGATCTCATCGCCAATGGCAACAGTCATCTATTGTAATAGGTCAGTCAAACTCGTTATTTCCTCCCCAGCCCTATCCTCTCCTATCGGCCATCTATGCAGCAATCCAGTGCACCAGTATGCAAATAAGAGTGCGAAGAATGAAGGGCATAATAGAGGAGAGAACCCCAAAAGGAACAAAAAGAAAGAAGGGCACAAAAAAAAAAATCCAAGCACACAAAAGTCCAGCAGCAAAATCAGTACAAAGGGAGAAGGACAAAAAAGTAACTCACACTCTTCAGAGTCCTCACTTTCCCCAAAATCCCCGCAACCTGCTCATCATTCTGGCTCTCCAGCTCATTCAGCACCGCATCACTATACTGGCCCTTCCTGTTCGGCGTCGCACTGCGGTACGCGTTCCTTTCGATTCCGTGGCCTCCGTAGCCGTATCCCCCGCCGTAGTTTCCCCCCACACCGCCTTGGGAGTTATTGCCAGGAGAGGGCCCTCGCGGTGAATGGCTGGGTGTGTAGCCCTCGAAGAGCGCGGAGCGGGAGTCGCGTTGGTGGAGAGATGAGGCGCCGAACCTGTTTTGTTTGGGAGCTCGTGTCAGTCAGGGGGGTTTTATGTATGTAGTGATCTTCTTTCCCATCTTGCGATCTATTTCTGCATTGGATTGGAAGTTGGCCGGCGTGGGTAAAAAGGAGATCGGCTTGATTGGGTGTGAACGCTTGGTGGCGTATGGTGGGCAAGGAGAAAGGAGGCCGCTTACCGTTGCGACATGTCGAGATTTGTGCTTCTGTGCAGCGGCGTGAAATCTGTCGGCGATGGAGCGCTGCGGAGGATCGCGCCGTGAGGGCTTTCAAGTCATCGAAATGGCGAGGCTCGTTCGTTTTGGTGATGACGGATGTGGATTAGGTGTTCCTTGCGAAGAGGTCACGGAGTTAGCCTATGACTGGCTTGGCGGGCCGCAGCGCCTCTCAATTGGGCGACGTCGACCACGAAGCTTAATGCCTCCTGAGTCCCACGACTTCACGAGTCACGAGTCGATACATGGGCACGAAAAGGACGACCAAGAGTATTGAGTGCGTACGGCAGCCTGATTGATGTCCAAGTAATCATCGCGATCAAGTCTGGCTCGCTACAGCCGGTGACTTAGTGCCATCACTTTGTTTTGTTCTATCCCGATTCGAGATGGCAGCATGCGACTTAGCACCGTCTCTGCATTGATCTGGGTTGCCCGATCTTCTACATACATACATATTCCCAAGCTAGTTTTTCCAGATCGGCCACCCACGACTTGATCATTTTAGAGCACATAGCAAGAGCTGGCCCCAGAATATGCACGTTGATCCGCCCATTTTCCTTCCTCCTAGATCCTGCATTTTACCGTCGTGAAGACGAGGCACTTCCGTAGCCAAAAGCAAGTAACTGCCGCCAACTTTTTCAATCGCTTCTTCCGTATTGCCACATGTGTTCATGCAAATCGAAGCATTGGCAGAAGGTATGCCTCCAATTGTCCACATAAAAAACCAAACACGTTCCATGATCCACTGTCCGTGACGACGCAGTTTCCCTCGCTTATGGCCCCTTCAAGCCAAAGTCATGTCGTCTTAGCAGAGCGGTCTAGCCAGACATCTCGGTGTCCTCAGTGGGCTGGAAGTCATCATCGTCTTCTTCCTCGTCGTCCTCGCCAGCGGGATTCTTCTCGGCGGCCTTTGCAAAGTCGATCTTGGCACCGCGGGTACGACGGCCACCCTCGACAATGTTGTTCAGGTCAATCTCCTCCATGGCGTCGTCTTCGACCACTACATTCCAGCGTCAGTGTGTGTGTCTGTTGTGTGAAGATGAATATATATCGTTTTGCTTACTGGGCTCACCAGCCTGTGTGCAAATATTGTGTTAGTCAATCCGTACAAGCGAACAAGAGTGGTTACAAGACAGAGGATCGCAAACGCACCTCTTCCTCATCTTCATCTTCATCCTCGTCATCATCATCATCGTCATCGTCATCGTCCTCAGTGACGGCAGCCTCTTCGCGGGGAGGATTGGTGTCGACGGCCTTGCCCTTGCCCTTGGTATCAGCGGAGCTAGTGACCTCGGTGGGGGAGCCGCTCGGGAGCGTGGTGTCGGTCCCAGCCATGTTTGCAGAAGAAATCTGAGTTGGGGCGAGTTGGTAAGTTTGACTGAGTTGAGAAATGTGTTGCACGATTGCCTCAGGGGGATACGAACGATAAGGGGGGGAAAGGGAGACAGAAAGTGAATTTTCTACGAGTTTCAACTTCACTCAGCTGCACGGCTTTAATGCAAGGCAGGTGGGAGCGGCGTGATTGCTCCAATAGACAAGCTCCCGCTCTCCCCGTTCCCCATCAGTCGCACCGCGCGCGAGTCACAGGGCGCTAGTCGATTTTAGGCCAACGCGACAGGGTCCTCCTCGTCGCAAAGCATCAGATTGGCATCGACTGCAGTCTGCATCGACTGCAGTCTGCATCGGATCGGCGTCTAATTATTCTTTATTCTTTACTTCTGTAAAAAGAGGCTGTAAAAAGAGGCTGTAAAAAGAGGCACTATTACTTCTCCAGTGCTCCACAATTGTAGTTCATGGTATCATCTTCGTAGGGTCCATCGTCTCAGTAGAGTCCATGCCACGCTCGAGAACTTGTGCCTTCATGCCCTTGTCACACGACATGAAAAGAAGGACCTGAAGGAAATTAGATCATAGGAAACAACCAATAGGGCAATCACCAGCGTCAAATCACGATGGACGCCTCTAGATCCTGTATCACAACGTCGAAGAGTCGCGCAATGCATTTGTCTACTTCTATAATTTGCTCGAGCCGTCCCTACCTACTTGCCTTGCTCCCCGCCACTACCACCACTAAGCGCAACAAACACCGCAATGCCAATCATCCACCAGTACCTGCCGTAAAGTCAGCATATCAAGCACAAGTCACAACATTTCCTACAGTATTCCACACAGGCAAGAAGAGTTTCCCAAGCAATGAAGAAGATGAGGGAGAGAAGAGGTAAAGAATGACTTACTTTTGCAAGAACGTCTTCTCATCCTCCACAATCTTCTTCCCCTCCGTCAAAACAACCGGCTTATTCAACACCGGCTGCGCTCCCTCTCCCTCCGTCAAAATCACCACCTTGGGCCCAAAATTCCTCGTCTGTCCCGCATCAATCTGCACGCCCTTCACCGCAGCGCTCATTACATGTCCTTCTTGGTTCACATTCACCGTGATGGTCGGTGAGTACCCCTTGGCGAAGTTCTCCGTGGATGCGACAGTGGTGCCCGATATCCATATCTTTGTTTTTGGGTCGTAGATGCCGATGCGGACGAGACCGGCGGAGTCGGGGACCTCGGGTGCTTCGTAGGAGAGAATGGAGGAGGAGGCGAGCGCGGTGAGGTCGTAGGAGATTTCGGCGAGGGGGAGGGGAGAAGCTTGGGATGAGGAGGATATGGCTTGGATGTAGATTTCGGCGGATTGGGGGGCTGCGTGGACGGCGAGGGCGGCGAAGACCGAGGCGAAGAGACTTGAGGGGCGCATGGTGGGAAGATGGACTGGGGTGTCCTCGATGCGGTTTTTGATGCTTCGACAGGTTCCTCGCGAGCTGGGAGTCCGAGAATTCGTGATGAGGTGGTGGATTGCTGGGCTCAATGCCGGTGGAGTAGGTATGACTTGCAGTTGAAGCGGCGCTGGTAGCTCACGTGCGGCCACTGGCCAGTGGCCGAGTGGCAGCCACACTGTGTGTGTGTGGAGTGGCACTGGGGGGCTGGCTGGCCTGCCGCCTGAGGCTCTGGACAGTTTGATGTCATTTCATCCCCGAATCCCCGATGACTGCATGCCACCTATGTACATATGTATACACAATGAGATATGCATAAGGGTATGTAGACAGAAGCGTGTGATTATGAACTCGACCCCGATTCGAGTGACGAGATTTCAAACAAGTGGTTGGCGCAGCGACTGGAGTCAGAATCCAACCTTCCCTCCCGCCTCGTGTATAGCAGCCTCCACGGGGGCAGTCTGCCTTGCCGATTGCCGATTGCCATGATTTTGTTGATCTCGGATCACATAACCACGGCATGGTCCAAGTGCCCGACTCAAATAGAAGCTTCATCTTACGACAATCGGGATTCGGTGCTCTTCTCGTAGATACACGCGCATTCATAGCAGACGAAAACCCGCACAAACGCGCCCAACGCGCATCGCACAACGAGGAGCCTGTCAACTTGCGTCATTGCTGGTTACAAGTGACAAAATGCGCAATTATCAACATGCAGGCAGACGAGGCGCGCGGTCAGCGGAAACAACCGCGAAAAGTGAGAGGCGCAAAGCCAGGCTGCTGCTCCGGCATTCAACCCATAAAATCAGCCAGCGACAGCGAGGAGCCTGGCTTGTTCTGCTGTCCAGCCAGCAGAGCCTGCAAACCTCCCTTCCTGTTTTTGGCTCGTTTCTTGCTGCTGGCATTTGCCGTCGGCTTGTGGCCATCTAGTCCCGGGACTGCTGCACGCGTTTGCGGCTTCTTTTGACGATGTACGGCTTGGGGAGGCGGCAGACGGATACAAGTTATTCGCTTGCAAAGTCCACAGGTGATGCTTTTCGTCGGTCCCTCTGTCGTCATCGAAGAGGCCTTGGCCGCGCTGCGTTCCGACCCTGTTCGCTTGCCGGGGGCTTTCGAGCGTGGGCAGCGTTCAAGCGTCAATTTCGATTGCTGCCCCGGAATCATAATGTGTCCGCAGGCACCGCAGACGTGCTGGCGTTGCGTCTCATGCTGAGCCAAGCCGTTGTGATGCATCAGTCCCGCGCGCGACCTCATCAGATAAGCCGAGGTTTCTGGCGCTGTCTGTCGTAGGAGATGCGCGGCATCCGTGAGGAACCTCAGATCGGTGGACAGCTTCTGAGACGTCATCTTTGGCCGTTGTCCTCAGCGACGAGTTGACAGTAGCGTTCAAGTCGAGTTACTTCTGCGATAGCCGTGACAAAATCAATGGAACGAGCCCAGGTAGCTGGGCCTGCCGCCGCACATGTGGGGTATTATCGATAAACCTTCATAGCCGCATGCGGCATGACTACCCGGCATCGCGCTCACTCATTTCAAAAGCACACGCTGCCGCATGACCTTCCTTGAACTCTCTGCTTCATGCTATTTTTGTGTTTCAAATTGCGTTGCATTGCTAAATCTAAGCTCTCCGAATTTCCCACTGAATGTCCTTGATGCTGACCTCATCGCCAGCCTTTTCGTCATAGTCAAACCACTCCCCATCGCTCAGATCGATCCCAGTGAACTTGGTGCCTGAATCTGTGCCCTCTGCCAACCATTCCCCCTGTGCAAATCTGTCAGCACCGACGATAACAGCGTCAGTTCGCAGCGTCTCGCGGAGGGTAACTGACCTCTGGCTTAAACTCAGTGAATTCAAGCCCCCGACAGTCAAACTCAATGATCTTGTGTGGTTTGGCTGGTTCAGATTGTTGGTATGCTAGAGGCGCAGCCTTGATTGAAGCAGTAGATTCTCGCTGGCACGAGTGTGAGTAAGTGATCTAAAGCGAATGATAGGCGTTGGGACTTAATGGAGGTTACCTTGCAGTTTTTGCACCTCCAGACAAAATTAGCCTCTCCTCGGCTGCCACTCATCTCGTTGGATTCCTGGGGCCAAGGTCAGTATCAGGGCGGACCCAGCCGGGCCCAAGTATGGGATATGAGCGCAGATCGCTGGGTGGACGAACAAAGCGGTTGACTCCCACATAGTTGTCATGTGTCTCTCTACACGATGTGCACTGGACCTTGAACATGTACCAGAAGGGGTTGTCTTGCGTGTCGTCAGGTCTGAGGTTCGTGACCCTGCTAGCGCGTCAGTGCTTGCCGGTGCTGTCAAATTCAGCACAAGAGTGCCCATACCCAGTTTGCTCAGCCTTTATGATTAGGGTGAACATCCTTAACGATTGTAATCCGATCTTAGGCCAAACCGTGTATGTATACGTTTCTGCATCGAAGACCAGTTGAGTCTGTAAATCCCCAAAGTCCACACCCTCGGCGCTGGTTGGTGGAGACTGATGCCTTCGGTCCACCATCCTCACGTGACGGTAAAACGAATTGACCAAGTTCCTCCCACCCTCAACTTCGGCTTTTGACGTTAAAGCGCAATTATTCCGAACCACAATTGAAAGCCACCTCCGACCTCGAATTGCCCGTCCTCGGGACTTCTTGTCGATGTGATGCAGTCGCTGTGGGCTAGAGTCGGCCAGGCTCGCCATTGTGGGTGCCGAGCCTGCAGCACAGCGACTGGCAGCATCGGGCGACGAGCTACTGGCGTCGCGGGGAGACGAAGAGCAACGCTGGCCGAAATTGTGACGGCGTGCTATAGCTCGATATTTGCGACTGCTGCAGTTTTCGACGCAATTCGAAAAGAAGACCGGCGAAGGGAGCTGGATCGACAATTGGACGAGGCGAGGAAAGAACTGAGTGAACTGCGGGAACGATCGCCAAACACGGTCCCGATCAACAGCCCCTCCCCCAAACTGACAATCGACCAGATGGACGACGTGTGGGGGACTTTGAAGGGCATTTATCGACGTCGGCCGTATATGAAAGAAATACACCAACCAGCGACTATCACTGCGTCGGAATTGATTAGTAGTCTCAAGACTGATTTCTACAATGCAGTCAGTGAGACCTCCTTGCGCGCGATGCGCCAGATCGATTACGAGCAACTAGAAAGAGACCTTGCGGTCGAAGAAACGGACAACAACCTCGTCTTTCGCGTACCTCTGAATGAGACGCATTTACAGAGAGACTCCGCCGCCATGCATCAAGTCGTGCAAAAGTTACTGCGCCGAGTGGAGGAAAGACTCGGCAAACACGCGACACAACAAAGCCCAGCATTCGTCGAGGCTCAGCTCATGGCTGCCGAAGGCCGCACGAACTATTCCTATCCATCCGTAAACCCTGCGCGAGCGGCCCGAAACTCGATAATTCTCAACCGCCGAATTCGAGCTCTTGCCAGTGCAGAACATCTCAACCTCGGAGAAAGAATAGGGAGAATCTGCTACAACCTATTAGTATCCGCCTACCCTCCCGATACACACACATACAACACTCTCATCGTGGCCTTTGATAAGCATGGCCACCATCTCCTCTCCGACGTAGTAGTCAGGTCATTCTTCTTCGAACGACTACTGAGACCTACACCTTCGACATTCACCGCAATCATGAACCATTACAAGACCAGACAGAACCACGGACAATTCCTTCGCTGTATTGCGCGTGTTTCTGGAGTGGATATGGTGACGGGTGCCAAGGTCAGAAGGCGGCACACCAGAGACGTGGCACAATGGCCCCTTTTACAAACATGGGCTGCAGACACGAGGATTCAGACGCGAACCGGACGATGGCACTGGGAGCACAGCACTCTGAGCACGAAACTGGTCGAAACGATACTCGTCGGACTTCTCCACTTCAAGCTCTTTTCTGATGCCGCAATACTATTCCTCAGTTGTGTGCGTTGTGGAGTTTCTTTAAGCACAAAATCAATGGCCCACGTATTCGACGAGTGCATCTCTGCTCTTGACTGGAGAGCAGCAGTACAAATGATCCGAGGGCTGATGTACAACCTACAAGAGTGGAAAACGCTTTTATCCCAGATCGATGAAGCCAGCGCGGCCTATCTACTCAGCCGGACGTCCGCTTTGATCGATCTTTGCGGCCTGGGCAACACAGGCCAAGGAGAACTAGGGCCGAAGCGGCTACAAAAATTGGGTGTATCGTCACCCCACCTGATCCAGTTCCTCGAATACATGGCCGAGGCCAAACTTCTCTTTCCAAGCAAAGAAGCTGCAGGCTTTCACACACTTGGTGATGAGGGCTGTGAGGAGCTGCACGCGTCCAAACGCCGATTGTTACAACTGGAGAGCTTATGGAAAGAATGCGAGTATATTCGAAAGAGGACCCATTCTATCGAGAGCAAGCTTCTCAAACCTCATTTTCCAACCTGGTTCCGAACCTCTCTGGCCTCAATTATTGGTGCGAACGCATTACAACGATCAGTGGAACTGGGCCACGAGATGAGACAGGTTGTGGGTCCTATCGACTCAAGTGCAAGTCGGCGTCGTCCTCATGTGCGTGTAAAGAAGGTTGCTAGAGATGATGCGTCCCTGTCTGGAGAGAGAGACCCCTTAAACTAATACTCAAGATGTCGACATCCAGTACGGAGGAAACACCCGGGATGTCTGACGAGGACGCGGCAGCGTAATAAGTCTGTTGAAGGAAGACAGTGGGCCAACTGAACTCGCACAGAGCCCTTTCACGTTCATGAGAGACGTGAAAAGCCGAGAAGACGGCGGATGATGGGGGCATTTTGGCATTCTGCCATTTACACACTGTATATTCCAGAGCGCTGCATCTTTTCTTAGAAGAATTCATGAATCACGTAAAATGCAAGCTGGGGTGGCGGGCACGCGCTGAGTTAACTCATGAGTTCCAGCTTCTAAGTCGGGGCTCTCAGCTGACACAGCGACACAGATGCGACACAGCGCTGTTGTGCTACTACATACCTACTCCGAGGAAGCCAACTCGAATTGGTTCATTATACGTGTATGAGCAGGTAGTGATTTGCACATGCAGATACCTAAGGGCTAAAGCTACGCGATAGATGATGATGTTGGAGCTAAGCTAGTATACCCCAACGATGGTGCCCTTGATGAGGATGCAGTCATCTCGGATGTCAATTTATTGACGTTTCATCGTAGCCCAAGCCCTTAATTATCAACATCTATACCTATGAATGATGGAGTTGCCCATTTCGCAAGTACGGGCACGCGGTTGAAGTCTTGGGCGTATTGTTCGGGAATCCACTGAACGAGGAATCTCCTCATGTCGAGACAAGCCGCCTGCGGTATCATTGATTGGCAGTACGTCACATCGAGCTGTCGTGCCATTGAATTGAGAGACTTACGGGGCGTTGATTCGAGAAACAATGTCTGTACGGACTCCGGAGTACGCGCTTTGAGCAGCTCGGTCGAGTTGAATTGACCTCTCCTACCCATACGGATAGAAGTGCGAGGGGTCAGCTCGAATTGAGCTTTGAGCCATGGAATATTGTAATTGTTGAAACATACCTAGGTTGATATAGGAAGTCGCCAGCCAGCTCAAGAGTCACATTCAACCGGGCGGGATGTCAACTTCGTCCGAGCCTGCTGATTACGGAGATGTATGTACATACATATTAGAATTTAGGCATGTCTCACCCAGCAGGTCCACTGGGCTGAAAGCAACTCATGGAACCCGATTCGAGCCAAACTTCTTCTAGTGCGCGCGTCTCACATGTTCATGTCCTTTCTTCATCAGACGACGACCTACACGATTCGCGCCGTACCGCCCGTGCGACCATGTTGGGGCGTACGTTGCACCGATGATATCACACCGGGTCGCATGGCACGCGCAGTGATTTCCCAGCAGGCATGTGGTTGTCGTTCTCTTTCTCTTCTCTTGTACCTAGATTTCGAAGTCTCAAGTCTCATCTGGGTTTATGTAACACACCGAGTGTAATTTTGGCTTCGCGGCAGAGGAGAGAAGGTTGGGTGTTTCGGATATACCTGCATACTCCGTACCTGCCTATGTAAGGCGTTATCAGCATGTCAAGGGCATTTGCTGGCATGGATCGATAGCAATCGGTGACTTCATTGGCTCCAGCCTCAGCACGGGTGTGTATCTGCAATTCCTTGGCCACAAACGTCAAAGGCATTGCATCATTGCGTCATGTGCCGAGCGAAGCTGTCGACAAAGAAATTCCGCTCCACGCCCTTGCTTCGAGATGCACGAGGAAAGCCAACAGACTGAAGCAAAAGAATGTGATGACATATAAACATCCATACGTAGGTACCTACATACCTAACATAGGTATTCGCATGAGTCTGGCACAGGACCTTGACAAAGCAGGGAGTTTCACGTTGCTCATCAGGGAGTCAGGGAGTCAGGGTCGCGAAGTTGCAACTTGCACTGGGCCCCGCTATCTGCAAGGTTGACGACACCACCAACTCGAGGCGGCAGTCACCAAGAGACACGTGGGCCAGATGGCAGGTCAAGGTAGGCTCCGTTGCGACTCGCGAGACATCGGTCAGGAAGCTTCATCTTTCTCCCCTTCAGCACGTGTGCGTGTGCATTGGCGAAGAAGTAATTAAGCTTGTTCATCATTCCGAAAACCCCCTTCTAACAATTATGTGCACAACCAATCAACGCAAAGTATTGGAGGAAAGGCAGCGGGTTGTCAATAGTATCACCCCACTCATTTCCCACTCTTCTTCGATTGCATGGTCGCTGCTTCTTCCAACCTTCAACCTTTAACGTTCCACAAGACAAGACAAGACAATTGACCACTGCCAGTCATAAAGTGCCCGTCTCCTTGACCGTCTGCTAGCCTCAGTCATTCTGTTTTGACTCTCGAAACCAGACAATACTCGCTGGTGACGCGTGTCTATAAAGCCGGCAGCTTCTATAATTGCCCCCGGAGCCGACAAGCATTTCTAGACCCACGATGCATCCACCCAAGGCCCGCCGGTCTACCGCGTAGCCTCTGCTTGCAACTTCTCATCTAGACTTGAAGAAACTGCTTGTTGGCTGTCCATCGAGCCTCATTGCAGCGCCAGCGCCTTTCGGATACCGCCTGCTCGAGGTGAGCAGAAAAGCTCTCTTGCGATGTATCATGTCCTCACCGAGATTGGAAATAGAACTAACCCCTGATAGTTTGAGGAAAAGCTTGGCACGGCTTTCGGTCACGCGACCGACCGGCCTGTTAAGGATCCATCCCTATATAAAGTTGGTCGGCTCTTGGAATACGAAGACCGTTTGGCCATCATCGGTGCAATACAGAATCACAGTCTGACCAGCCCTAGATTCTTTTTCTCTCTTCACTTTCATGCCTTTTTGCATTTTGCATTTCCGTTTGACGCATTCGTCCCGGTCACAGGATTCACGGATTTCTTGCTCTGGTCCAATTGGCATCGAGAAAAGGTGGGTCACCAGGACATGCATTGAGCCCGAATCCTCATTTTCAACCTTTCCTGGACGTATCGACTTAAATCTGTTTCTGCAGACATCTTGAGCCGAGCGGGTGGCAGATCATTGATCTCGCAGAGAGAGGAACTCTCGACTCGTCTTCGGCCAAAATAGAGTAGCTGGACAGTCCTGGCGCAACATGAAGTTTGGACGGAAGTGAGTTGACCCTCCCTTGTCGACTCCGTTGATTCCCTTCCATTCTTTCTTGTTTGCTTTCGCCCAACGGAAGTGGGAGGGTAGAGTCGCTGAAACGGATTGTTGTTTCCGACGTTGTGAAGTCTACCGCGAAATCAGGTTCCAGAGTGGGCGGCCTCGTATATCAACTACAAGGGCCTGAAGAAGCTCGTCAAAGCTCTTTCCGAAAAGGCCAGGAAGGGAGACACGGTTGATACAGCAGGTGCGCGTCTCTTGCCATTCATGACCATCTCATATGAGAAGAATGCGTTCGGGGTAGATGGAAACCTTCGAGCTCCCTAACCTATGTTCATGCAGAACTGTTTTTCGCTCTCGACCGTAATCTTGAAGATGTGGACTCCTTTTATAACAAGAAATTCGCCGAGGCATGCCGGCGGCTGAACAATCTTCACAACCGCTATGGGCGCGTTCCTGATGTCGTGGCCACGCTCGACCAAGATGAGGTTGAAGAGGTCATGGGCGCCTTGCTCGAGCTTCGCACTCAGCTGAGGAATTTGCAATGGTTCGGCGAAATCAACCGCAGAGGCTTTGTCAAGATCACGAAAAAGCTAGATAAGAAAGTGCCACAGATTTCTTACCAGCATCGCTACATTGCCACCAAGGTTGATCCTAAGCAGTTTGCCAAGGATGGCAACGTGACCAGATTGCTATCCGAAATAAATCGCTGGCTGTCTGTCCTCAGCGACGCGCAACAGTTTGATGATTCCACGTCCGATCGCTCCACTCGCTCTCTGGGTCGCGCATCGGCCAAAGCTATGCTCAAGCTGCCACAGGCTCAGCTCGACATCCTCGACCAGGCCGTTCGTAATGACGACATCTCCTCGCTGAAATGGGGACTCACAGATGCCAATGTCGATTTAGATCCGTCTGCGCAGTCGTTGCTCTTAAACCTTTTGCAGCGATCCATTTCCGGGCGCTCACGGCAGTGCATCGCCTTTCTTTTGGCTCGGATCAATGATTTAGATGAGCCAGATGATATCAATGGCCGAAACTGCATTCACCGACTGGTCATTCACATAGGTCGCACAAAGCCTGCTTCGCTTGATGAGGATCCTCATGTGTATCCGGTGCCGCTCGGGACGCAATTCACCAATCGCCATCTGCAGCCTGCTGTGTCCTCGTCGGTGCCAGTCAAGGCAATCAATACCAAGGAATGCAACTTGCTTGGAAAGGAGGATGAAGCAGTTCAGCTACTTATCTATCTCCTGGACCAGCTATCGGAAAGTCAGCGTACGTCGCTTAAGAGTCGAGATTCGTTTGGAAGGCTGCCTTTACACTATGCTGCTCAGTTTGGCTTCGTTGTAGTCTGCCAGATCATCATGCAGTACATGCAGGAATGGAATCAATTTGATGCGAAGGATGGGATTGATGCACCTGAGTGGCACGACAATGACGGTTTTGCACCTCTCCATCTTAGCGTCATGGGAGGTCATCCACTCACTACGCAAGCCTTGCTTCAGGGTGAAAACTGGCAAGGCAGCAGTGAGGCAAAGGTCCAGATTCGCAAGACGATTCCCAGGTCTGGCGCCTCGCTTGCATTGGCTACAAAGGCCAACTACGAACCGATTGTGAAGATGTTGGTCGATGCCGGTGTGGATATTAACTGGACTGACAAGACTGGAGAAACTGCCCTGCACATCGCTGCCAGGCTTGGCCACGACGCTTGCGCTCGCATCATTCTTCAGGGCAGTGATTCTCAGAAGGCCGATATTGAGATTGCAGAGAACTCGTACTCTTGGACGCCTCTTCACGTTGCGGCCGTCGACGGATCACTGAGCGTGGTTCAACTTCTTGTTCAGGCTGGTGCTGATGTGTCCAAGCCAGATGCTTCTGGGTGGACCGCAAAGGAGCATGCTGCATTGCGTGGACATATGGCTATTGCGCGCTTTCTTGCCGCGCACACGAACGAATCAGAAGCCGCCTCCAGAGTTTCGGAGAGCTTGCAACCATCAATTTCGCCAGAAATTTCCTCCATCGACGGCAGACGATCAAATGTGGCTAATGGCAACGTTTCTCGGTCCCCCGAGCCGGTCAAGACATTTGGCCACCGATATCTCACCAATGAAAACTTGGTTCTTGTTAGCTTAGGAAGCATGGACATCCGTAAAGCTACGGAAGCTGTGCATCTTGATAGCGTTCCTCTCACCCAAGCCCACAGCACACAGCTTGACACAGCTCTGTCTGTAGTTGTTAGTGCGGCCGGGGCCCATGGCGACCCGACGACAATCGATCTTCCAGTCCACGATGGCGTCTCTACTGAGCCTATCATTTTCAAAACAACCGATACCTCGAAGGTCAAACTCATGTTTGACATCATTCCTACGTATTCTGGAAGCGAAAAGAACAAGATTGGCCGTGCTGTTGCGCTGCTGTCGACCGTGAAGCCGACAATGGGCTCACGGCGCATGAACCTTCAGGGCGACGTTTGCGTGCCTATCATGTCCAGCAACCTGGAGGTCATTGGACTTGTCAATTTCAACTTCCTCGCCATCACCCCCTTTCACCACCCGAATATGGAAATCACATCACGACAAACGTACTGGAGAAAGCTGTCGTCGACGATGCTCATTGGCCACAGAGGCTTGGGGAAAAACGTCACGTCCAACAAGTCATTGCAACTCGGCGAAAACACTCTACCGTCCTTTATTGCTGCAGCCAACCTGGGCGCGCAATACGTTGAATTCGACGTGCAATTGACGAAAGATCACGTTCCCGTAATCTACCACGACTTTCTGGTCAGTGAAACAGGCATCGATGCACCCGTCCATACTCTTACTCTGGAGCAATTCCTCCACATCAACTCTGACAAGGCTCGAGATCGAGCCCATCGGAAGGCGCACAACGGAGACGCTCTTGGCAATCTCCTGGCTCGCCCCCGCAGCAGCAGTTTCGCGCCCAAGCGTTCTTTATCGATGGGATATGCAGGCTCTGGAAATGGAGAGATGGAGGAGCGGATGAAGCACACGAGAGACTTCAAGGCGAAGGGCTACAAGGCCAACTCTCGCGGAAACTTCATCCAGGCACCGTTTGCCACTCTTGAGGATCTCTTTCGCAAGCTGCCTGAAGAAATCGGGTTCAACATGGAACTAAAGTACCCTATGCTCCACGAGAGTGAAGAACATGAAATGGACACATATGCCGTGGAGCTCAACTCATTTTGCGACACCGTCTTGTCCAAAGTGTACGATCTGGCTGGAAACCGCCACATCATCTTCAGCTCCTTCAACCCAGACATTTGCCTCTGTCTCAGCTTCAAGCAGCCGTCGATTCCGATCCTCTTCCTGACGGACGCTGGCTGTAGTCCTGTTGGCGACATTCGAGCATCCTCGTTACAGGAAGCCATCAGATTTGCAAGCCGATGGAACCTTCTGGGGATTGTGTCTGCGGCAGAGCCTCTGATCAATAGCCCTCGACTAGTCAAGGTGGTCAAGGAACTGGGACTAGTATGTGTCAGTTATGGAGTGCTGAACAATGATTCGGAAATGGTTCAGGTAGGTGTCCTTGCACACCACTGGCAGTTGTCCTTTGTCGCTTGCTTTACTTGATGCTGACAGGTTACTACAGAGACAAGTCAAGGAGGGCATTGACGCCGTCATTGTCGACAGCGTTCTGGCGATTCGCAAAGGTTTGACAAGTGGTGAATCAGCTACACACACGTCAAGCTCCTCCCCCGCCGAGGAAGCGGTCGTGGAATTTTGAATATATATTAAGGAACAGTGAGTAAGATTTTGGGCAACTTCTTGGACTAGAAGGGGCAATGTACATCTGAAGAGACAGGAAACAGTATTCATGAGGTCATGGATCAGAGTCGATAGCTGCAATAAAGGTGAAGCAGCGATTTGGAATAAGAGAACATGGCGTTCCGCGGCCAACGGAACTTCTGTATATATAATTTTTACATTTTATACTTTGACATCATTAGTTCAACTTGTCCATGACTCATCCTTGACTCGGGCTCAATACTTATGCAGGCGGCGGATGGAAACCTCACCGTCGTTTGAGGCTGTCTATTTAAAGACAATAATTCCTCAGGATACTGTGGCGAAGGCAAAGTCAAGGATACATAACTTGGTGACAGACGAATCATTCACCATGAGCCATGCGCATGGCATGAATAGACAGACTGATAGATCAGTCATTGAGCTTCTATTGATAGACTACCTATACTTTGAAGTTCTAGGTCAAGTGGATTGGTGGCTCGATGGCTGCACTACCTATGTCCTGGCGGGTTGAGTGCAGCTGTAGCCTGTGAGAATAAATACCCCCGTAGGGTGGAGTAATAAAAAGCGAAGTTCGAGTTGGAATCGAGAATACTGTACAACACGCTGCATGGTGATGGGTCCAGAGGCGCTGGTGGTGCTATTCGCATACATCGTTGCAGGCCTGGCTTCCACTTCCGAGAAGTTGTTGCAGCAAAGGTCTTGCTATCGATACGGAGTTTTTTTTATACCGCTTCATTGCTATTTCGAGCAAATACATACATACTGGTACTCCGTATGTAGTTCTCTGGAATTGCCGGAACGGAGGTTCCCTGGAGGCGGGTGAGTAGAAGATCCTAGTCGGAATATCATTCATTCTACCTAGCTACATATCTAGGTATGTAGCTTGCTTGTGGGTGGTTAAAAAAGGGGCTCATGCCGCCTAACGGACGAGGCTTGGCTCTTGCGTTTGACATTGCTTTTTCTTTTCCTCTGTTTGTCCGTTTCTTTTTTTTTTT